>QTSX02000233.1:0-127600 GCA_014839935.2 Entomophthora muscae | reverse complement strand
AATTCTTCCACCCACCAACCTGCGCAAAGTTCAAGTCTTCCTAGGGATGATGGGCTACTATAGGTAATTTATCCCTGACTTTGCCAATACTAGTAAACTTCTAGTCCAACTGCTATGTAATGTCCCTTTTGAATGGACTGCCAGTCAGCAGCAAGCCTTTGAGACCCTTAAGCAAAAACTCAAAGAAGCTCCTATCCTAGTGTATCCTGACTATGATAAGGAGTTCATCCTGTACACCAACGCTAGCAATCTAGCTATTGGAGCCATTCTGGCCCAACTGGACATCAAGGGTGTAGATCATCTTGTGGCTTACTCTTCCTGCGTGCTAAACAAACATGAGAAGAACTATAGTGTCACAGAGAAGGAGTGTCTTGCTGTGTTGCATGCAGGTAAGCATTTTTGTCACTACGTATAAGGTACCCACTTCACAGTTGTCACTGATCACGCTTTGCTTAAGTGGTTACAACAGCTGAAGTGCCTGAAGGGCGCCTAGATAGATGGGCCCTATGTCTTCAAGGTTACAACTTCACTGTGCTCCATCACCCTGGGATTCAACACCAGAATGCTGATGGACTATCCATAATGCCCATCCTTGCTTTACACCCTGCTGAGGCTGACATGCTGTACAAACTAATTGGGCATATCTCTTCTTGGGAAAATGAAACCAAAGAGATTTGAACTGCCCTGTCCAAACTATCTGAGTACACTCTCATCTATGACAATCAACTCTTCAAAAAGATGCATTATCAATACCTGCCCTATGTACGCCCTAGCCTCCGCCTCTTGTTGGTGCTCCAAGCTCATAAGGAGACTGGACATGGAGGCATTGCAAAAATCTATGACTGGCTCCAGAAGAATTACTTCTGGGAGAATCTCTGCCTACTGATCCCTGATGTCATTGCCAGTTGTCATGACTGTCAACTCCAGCAACCTCGGGTTACCTCTCACAAGTTCAAATTACTCCCTCTGCAGCATGCCTTACACACAGTCAGCATTAATGCTGTAGGACCTCTACCTTGCTCTTGCTCAGGCTGCCGCTTCATGCTGATTGAAGTTGATTATTTCAGCAAATGGGTACAAGCTCACCCCACCAAGGATATCACTGCTAAGACAACTGTGGCCTTCCTTTTGCAATATGTATTCTACCACCATGGGTGCCCTCAAGTGTTGTGTCTGAAAATGGATCTAACTTCAACACCAAGCTGGTGACTTCTGTTGTTGAAGCTCTTGGATCTCATCAATCCTTCTCATCCCCTTATAATTCTTCCACTAAAAGGGCTGTTGAAAGTGCTAATTTGACCTTGGTTTCCATCCTGAGGAAGCTCACTTATTCCAATGCTTCCAACTAGGATCTATACATACCTGCTGCTCTCTTTGCCTATTGCATCAGCACACACTGTGTCACTGGGTATTCCCCTTTTGCAATGCTGTATGGGCACAAGGCCACTACCCTGTTGCTCCTAGGGGCCCCCCTACTCTCCTCTGATAAGGCCATGGACCCTGACTCCCATATCAAAGACTTAATCAACCGCATCATTGATATACAGGCTACTTTATATACTTCTGCATATAAGACCAAGATGCTTGAGCTCTCTCCTGACAATTCAGGACGCTCTCCCTTGCCTGAGTTCAACATTGGGGATCATGTTCTCTACTATCAGGATAGAGTAGGAGGACGCGCCCATAAACTAGATATGCTGTGGGTAGGTCCCTTAGAAATACCCTTCAAATGAGTGTCAGAATACACTGTGAATCTCCTCTCTAGTGGTTTTCTGTTTGCCCAGGGGCATGCCAAGTTCCTCCACAAGTACTACCCCCTAAGGCCAATCTAAAAGGGGGCAATGTCATGAATTCTGCCATTCACCATGTTTTGATTTTGCCTTAAGTGGGTTATTTTGAGGACAAATATCTCTCTTTTGCTTTTGCCCCTCAAAATGGGTCTGTTTCCAAACTGGAAAATTCAATTGTTTAGTTTCCTGATTCTGCACAACTCACTTGCCCCACTCATGCTTGTGAAAAGTGATCCTACCGTACTGGTAGTGTTTTTTGGTATTGTCAACCACTATATATTCCATTTCTTATTCACCAATAAAAATTAAGTTCTATTCACATTTTTGTCTTTGTGTCTCCAAGTACTTTGGTGCCTCTCTTGAGCCATAACTAGTAGGGATTATTCAATCAGGGCCACAAGGTAAACTGATAGCCTTCCCTAAAACTAACCAAGACTTAGTATGAGTCCAATCCTAAGGTCAGGATTCCCTGTTATGTGTCTGTGCCGCGCCTCAGAACACGACAGTGGTGCCCTACACTAGAAGCTGGTTTTCCTGGTGCTGATCATCTTGTTGGGATTGCCCGGGTTGTATACATGACTTTTCAGTCCTGGCTCTCTGATGAGAGTCTGATGGGACACTGGTATGGGCTGTGACAGGTCTGCTGAAAGCAGCTTATGGATCCTGAACCATCTCTTCTGATTTCCCAGTATTGGTTGGGAATCTGTCTGATTGACATACACCTATCCTTCCACCAGCCCAGTATCCCCACTTGGTTATCTTGTTGACGACTGATAACTGGATCTATCTTTGGTCTATACACCCTCTCCTAAAGTATATAATGTATGTTTGATATATGGCTAAATAGTATCCACCAACTCTTCGTCTTTCCTGGTGATGACTGATACCTGAACCTCTTCTTTGGTTGTTAATACTATGATCTTCATACATGATTGATACTTGGAAACCCCTCAGTTTTATGCTGATAAGATAGATATGTTGAACTCTGGCTTGCCTGGTGCTCACTTATAGAAGTCTGGATTGAGCCGGAGGACCTGTTAGACAAGTGACTGGGGTACTCTTGCGGGTCAAGTGAGATTATAAAATTAGATGGGTTGTGAGGTTATTCGATAATTATTATCTGGGTGGTGTGAGATATGTTGGCAACAAGGTGATATGACTTGTTAAGGGTGTTTATTGAATTTTTGGTACAAGTGTGTATAATGATTTAAGGATGGGTGGCAAGAGAAGGACAAGCGTAGTGTGGCGGGCAGGATGCCGTAAAAAAACAAAGCTGAGCTATGCCTGCTTTGTTTTTTTACGGCATCCCGCTTGGGTACACATCCAGGTATTCTAGCTGAACACCTTTTTGTTTATTTAAATCAGTGTCTTTCTAAAATCTTTATTTTATACTCTAGTTGGTAAGAGAAATAGTTGCCAGGCTGGCTGGCAAAAGAGCAAAGCTGTGCTACACTCATCTTCAATCTTTTACGGCTGCCGCTGGTATGTGTTTCTGGTCAAATACCTGGTAAAAAGCTATTTAAAAAGGGGGTGCCCTTATTTTTTCTTGTTTTCTAGCAGAAATACTTTTTGGTAGTTCATTGTCTTTTTTAAATCTTATTTACTATTCTGGCTGTTAAGAGATGATTTAAGGATATCAAAAATTAATAGTTTTCTTAGTAATAAAAGTGATAGCTTAAGTATTTGTGCATATTCTCATTAGAGAAGTATGTGTGGATGCTTTGTAAATACTCTATTATACTATTAGCAAGGTTTTTTTAGATTTTTTTTACTTTTTATATTGCATTATTTTGACATTTAATAGACTGATTATTACAGTACTTTTAAGAGCTGTTGAGATACACAAACAAACCTTACATGGAACACCAAGTTTTCTCACAAAAAGTCAACAATTTATATTAGTTAACAATAAAATTAGCCCACTTAAGATTTGTTTTGTGCATGACTTCTGTGTGCTCAGCACTTGGTTTTGGTTATCTATTTCAACAGCTCTGAAAAGTACTAAATATTTATCACATAATGAAACTACAGCCCTTTTAAATACTTTTTTTCAGTATATATTTTGAGCTCCAATGGACATTACATTACCCATATTAAAAAAATCAAGTACATATTATAAAAATCTCTTTGGTTCCTGACCATTATTTTGTAGTTTATAGGCTCAATATATTCTTTTTTCAGAACACCTTTTTACTAAGATACAGTCTTTATTTGTTGGTTACTGCATAATTTATTTATCAACATACTGATATCAATTTCTTTATACATACATGTTAATTCTATTGGGGTACACTGATTTTTAATAACATTATTTCCTATTTTTGATAAGATAGTGTTTGATTTTGTAGATATTTTGAGTAATCTAATATGTTGTTATTTCAGCTTCATAGCATTTGATTTGATTGCATTTTATTTTTATGAGTTCAGTACCTTCTGGTATGTTATATTGCTTTTGATTTTAGCAGAAAACATCATAAAATGAAGCTATTATAATATGGTCTAAAAATTGATTATTTATGAAATTCTAATATGTTTTTGTTATCTCAGAAAATTAATTAATTATAGTGGTCTTTTATGAAAGAAACCCTCTAATTTTAGGAGCAGAAGAAAGTTTAAAAAACTACAGTGGCTATTATTTATTAAAGTAGTTTATGTGGTGCTGGAGTTTTACAGATGGGGGTGAGATAAAAATTATTATAAATATGCTATCTGAGTGAAAAAGATTTTAAGGAGTCAGGACACTCTTGTTTTTTATAATAAGACAAAACCTGTCTATACCACCTAAAATGTGAAGATTAATTAGAAGTTTTCTAAGGAAATTGAATTTTTTTGATAGTGAACTTAAAACTAAGTAACTTTAAAATATACATTTTAATATTATTAAACAGATAAAACTTAAAATTCAAAGATATTACTAATAAAAGTTGAATTCAGATTAAAAAAGCTAGTTGGATCAAAAAGCTAAATTAGACCAACAGTTTGTTGTGGTGAAACATCTATTTACTCTAAAAAATTTACCAGCACCAGGATCTGTTGTAAGCAGAAATTTAGGGCTTGAAATTAAGATTAGTAAATTGGAAAAGATGACTTACTTAATCCATGATCTGCTGCAGGGGGAAGTTTTGTATTTTTTAAAAAAGGTTAGTGATCAGAAAAAAATGACTTTCCCAGCCCAAGATCTACTTCAGGGCAAAAATATGGGTTTTTAATCTAGGTTAGGTAATTGAGTAAAAAAGCTTACCTAACCTTAATCTTCTTTGAAGTGAAGCTTCTTTATAAAAGCTAACCTTGATCTGCTGTGGACCAAGCCCATCTAAAAAGGATTTGAAGAAGATTAGTAGTTTATAAAAAATGATTACCTGAAATTAAGCCTTTGTTTTGAATTTTAAATGAATTGGTTTTCTAAAAAAATTGTTACCTTTTTAAATTAAAATAAGCTTTGAAGTTTTTAAAATTTAATCTTACCTATATATAAGACACTTGATGTTTCTGAACTAAATGGTTAGTTTAATATGTTATTTCGAAGCTTACCTTTAGTTTGTAGTGAATCTATTAAGTTGAGTTGAAAAAGTTAGTATTGTGCTTAGTGAAGCCTTGCCTTGATTATCCAATCATATTCGGATCGCCACATCCTTTACACCAATGATGAGTGATGCGCGAAGTGCGACGTCGGCTGTCGTCAGACAGGTTCAGACCTAGAAATAAACCAATCAAAATCAAAGATGGTATCTTACGCTCTAATGAAAATCAGTAGTTTTATTAAGTTTTTTTAAAATATCTTACCTTTTAGTCGGACCAGACTAATCTAAGTCCAATTTCACAATGTTTTACCTTGAATGATACTGCCGCAGGTAGGGAAGTCGCGAGACACTGCCAAGTGTCCGACAACTCCTCCTGCGGCAGTATTAACTACCAAAACTTACCTATCATTTAGGCTTGATACTTACCGTCGTCAGCCTTATCCGGACTTTAAAAATTGTAAGTTTTTCTAAGTAAAATTATAGTAAAAAGCTTCTAGCGATTGGAGAAGTCCTGAGGCGATGATTTATAGAAGTTTAGATGTTTTAAACACTTTGGGTTAGCAAGGGTGGATTGTTCTTGGGATGGGATAAGTTGTTGGGATGGTGGGATTTGGATTAATTGGATGGGATGGCTTTTAGTTTTAAATAAATATTAAGCTTGTTAATTGGTAACAGAGACATCTCGTGGCCGCGATGGTTGGATGGGGAAGATAATATTTTTGGTGGCTTGGAAAGGTGGTGTGGCAGGAATAGTTGATTCTGACGGGGAGGTTAAAGGGTTGGATGGGGTGTAGGGGGGAGCATGAAGGGAAGGACAGTCGGGTTCTTGCAGCTGTTTGCCTATGCCGAGGCCAAGGAGCGATGGTTGGTTGGTGTTGGGGGGGTGTTAGCAATGGTGTCAGGCTTGTCGCTTGTTTACAACTTTTACTTGTCATCATTGATCATCAAGGACGTGGTGCTGCTGTATACATCGTTGGTAACTTATGAGGAGAAGAGGGAAGATATCTTTGGTTCTGGTGGCAAGGTGGTGTTGATTGGGCTTGGCATGTCAGCGATGGTGTACATGAGTTTGGTGTCGTTTATGTTGGTTGGGGAGAAGATTGTGCATCGCATGCGCAAGGCGTACATGGGTGCAGTGCTGCACATGGACATGGTGTGGTTTGATGAGCTTGGAGCAGGGGAAATTGCTACGCGGATCAGCAGCGACATGGATCGGGTGCGTGATGGGGTGTGCGAGAAGGTTGGGCTGCTTCTGATGGATTCAGGGATTGTGGTGCTTGGCATTGGCATGTCGTTTGTGGTGAATTGGCAGCTGTCGTTGTGGGTGTGCTCCTTGATTGTTGTGAGCTGTGCGGTGTCAATATTGGGGACTGTGCGTGCCCAGGGCTACATTGTTAAAGCACTGGGCAGGTATGGGGTGGCAGGATCATTGATGGAGGAGGTGGTTGCAAGCATCCGCACCACACACTCCTTCAACATGGGCAGCCGCATTGGCACAGTGTATGAGAAGCTTATCTCCTCCAGGCGGAAAGAGAGTTGCACCAGCAGGTTCTACTTGAAGCGTGTGTGATTGGCACATTGACGTTCTCTATATATTATGGGATGGCCATTGCCATTAAGGTTGGGAGGGACCTTGTGGTGGATGGCCAAGCCCAGGTGGCGGAGATTGTGTTCATCTGCCTGTTTCTGTTCCTTGGCATGTACTCTGCGTCCACCATCCCTCCAACCTCATGGCCATCACTAATGCCCGCGCTGCTGCAGCAAACATCTACCAGGTGATTGACCTTGTCCCCACCATCCACTCCAAGAAAGGCCGAGGCCAACAGCTTGATTCTCCTAAAGGCCACCTGTGGTTCAAGGACATCAGCTTCCACTACCCCTCCCGCCCAGATGTGCCCATCTTCAAGGACTTTTCATTGGAGATTGCTCCAGGGACAACTGTTGCCCTGGTGGGGGCAAGCGGATCAGGCAAGTCGTCACTGGTGCAGCTCCTGGAGAGATTCTATGATCCTGCCAAGGGCCAGGTGATGTTAGATGAGGTTGACATCAAGGATCTTAACATCAAGTGGTACCGCCGCCAGATTGGCTTGGTGTCTCAGGAGCCAATCCTGTTTAGCGGGACCATACTTGAGAATGTTGCTTTGGGGCTGATTGGAACTTGGCTAGAGTTTGCTGATGAGAGCCAGCGGTTAGCGGCTATCCAAGAGGCCTGCAAGGATGCCAACGCCCACGAGTTCATTGTGCAGCTGCCCAATGGGTATTTGACTGATGTGGGGGAGCAGGGCTTCCTCCTTTCTGGGGGGCAGAAGCAGCGCATTGCCATTGCCCGTGCCATTGTCAAGAACCCACTTGTCCTCCTGCTAGATGAGGCAACATCAGCACTGGACACAGCCTCAGAGAAGCTTGTGCAGAGCGCTCTTGACAAGGCAGCAGTGGGAAGGACAACGCTGGTCATTGCCCACCGCCTCTCCACCATCCGCAATGCCCAGCTGATTGTGGTGATGGACCGAGGCTGCATTGTTGAACAGGGAACCCATGAAGAACTGATGGCCCAGGAGGGCACCTACTGCAAGCTAGTGACCATTCAAAATACCATGCCAGCAACATCCAACAGCGCAACTGCCCTTCACTCCATCCCACTTGAGGAGTCAGAAGATACCTTTGGTGAAGAAACCCCCTTGGTTCCTGTCAACATCAATACAGAATATGGAATTGATCCTTCCCCTACTGCTTTGCAGAGTGCCTGGAAAATCCTCACCCTGACCCGCCCTGAGCTGGGCATGAATCTTGTTGGTCTAGCAGGGGCTGTTCTACTGGGGCTGATGAACTTCATTGTCATTGCCACTTTGGTCCTCACATTCCGCACTGCCTTCAAGGTTCAGTATAAAGGGGGCAATGTTGACAGGGAGTTCTGGAAGATTTACTTTTCTGTTGCTGGGGTTTCGGTGCTTGCTGGGGTGTCTCAGGTGGGATGCCTGCTGGGGTTTGGCACCGGAGCCAGGAAGCTCTCTACAAGGCTCCGGCGGCTGCTGCTGGATGCCATCCTCAGCCAAGAGGTGGCATGGTTTGACACAAACACTGTTGGGGACCTGGTCACAACAACCAGCCTGGTTCCTCAGCGCATCACCTCCTTTATGGGAACCACTCTGGGTGCATTTATCAACATGGTTGTCAACCTCGTCGCATCCACCTCCATTGGCTTCTACTTGAACAAAGAGGCCACACTGCTGATGCTGGTATTTCTCCCTCTCCTTGTGGGTCTAGGCCTTCTTTCCATCCACTCCATGGAGTCCTTCACCAAAAAGGCAAAGCAGGCCCACAAACAATCAACCCAGCTTGCCTGTGAGAACGCTGCTGCAATGCGCACAGTGGCTTCGCTAACCAAGGAAGACCATGTCTATCACACCTACAAGCACTCCCTCAAGGCTCCCTTACAGGCAAGTCAACACAATGCTATCTTCTCCACAATCTTCATTGCCCTCTCGTTCTCCATCCCACCCCTAGTTACCACCCTTGCCTTCATCTACATTGCCTATCTCAGCAAGAACTCACACTACCAGCATGACATCAAATTCTTTACCACGGCGGTGCTGATTATATTGTTGTTCATCCTTGTTGCTTCTGATGCCACCCGCAAAATTGCCCTTCTTTCCACTGTCCGCAAGGCCAAGGAGGCTGCCACCACCTTCTCTGCCATCACCACCTGCATTCCCAGGATCCAGGACTTTGGCATCAACCCATCCCACATCCAAGGCATCATTCACTTCAACAATGTCCACTTCTCCTACCCCACCCGCCCCACTGCCAAAGTCATTCAAGGCCTTGACTTCCATGTCTACCCCGGCCAGTATGTTGCCCTGGTGGGCCCCAGCGGCTGTGGCAAGAGCACCACCATTGGCCTGATTGAGCGCTACTACAATATCTCCAATGGCTCCATCACCCTTGATGCAGTTGATATACGCGACTACAACCTCACCGCATACCGTGACCACATTGCCTTAGTTGGGCAGGAACCTTCCCTGTTCAACCTCTCCATCAAGGACAACATCCTCCTTGGGGCCTGCTCCTCTGGCCCCACCCCCACCATGGAGGAAGTCATCCATGCCGCCAGATCTGCCAACATCCATGACTTCATCACCTCCCTCCCCAATGGATACGACACACTGGTTGGCGGCAAGGGGACACAGATGTCAGGTGGCCAGAAGCAGCGCATTGCCATTGCTCGGGCCCTGATCCGCAGCCCCAAGGTGCTGCTGCTGGATGAAGCCACCTCTGCTCTGGATGCTGACTCAGAGAAGGTTGTGCAGGCCACCCTGGATGCCGCCTCCCAGGGCCGCACCACCATTGCCATTGCCCACCGCCTGGCCACCATCAAGCATGCCGACCTGATCCTGGTGATGCAGGATGGGGTCATTGTTGAGCGCGGCACCCACCCCCAGCTGCTATCCCTGAACGGCCTGTACTGTGAGATGGCCTACCACCAGGCCCTAGATTATTGACCCAATAAAATTATCTCCACCAACCTTTCCTACCACCATTACAAGTAGAACTATCCCCCTAAACTGTGACAGAAATCACTGGATAATATGAAGCCGTTTCTAAATGATGGGGAATCACTACCCAAATCCAAATAGAATTGATGATTAACCACCAACGCGGCTTTAAATATCTTTTTGTGAATTTTCCAATTGAAACTCCAGGATTAAGTAGAACAATTAATCCTAACCAGATTAAACAAAGATAAATGACCTGGGAAAGCATCAATGCATCTTCAGCGTAGAATTCTGGGCATTGGGAAGTGACACAATTTTCATTTTCCAGAATGGGGGAGGAGCTACAAAATTGGCTGGCATGAAATTAACATTTTGCGGCGCCAACAAAAAAGTTCCAGATGCTGGCCCCCATCTTCCTGAAATAATTCTGTTCAGAATCAGATTGTACAGGATATACTGCAACAACCCGAGCACAGGATGCATTTTTAAAATTTAAAATTAGAACTTGGGATAATTAATTTTTATTGAGTAAATTTAGGAGGACTCAACTCTTAGAGTTGAAACAGGGAAAATTATTCAATATATATCAGAAAAATTGACTAAGCAATACCACCTGAGTCTTGATCTCCTATTCCTTTGGCATCTTCAAGTAAGTATCTAGTCCAGGTTGCAAAGAACTCTTGTGTGACCAGTTTCTGGCAACCATGCTGATTAATAAGCTTATATTGGGTGACCCTCATATTACGTTAATTTATCAACATCAGTTTGCAAGGGGGAGCTGGTTTCAGCTGGCAGACTGGAGCAGCTGTGACCCATTTTTGATTGACTGTTTGGTTTAAATCTGTTAACTTGGTCAATTTTGATACAGGTTTCCCGGCCTTCTGAGCCTTCTTACTTGGACGGACAATACCCGGCATTATGGAACCTACCGTGACATAAACCTGGTATCCATGGCAAAATTTTCCCTGATCTTAGCTTAAACTTCTATCTACCCTAAAGCTTCCAGATCACCCAGCATAACCCTGGATGAAAAAAAATTCAGCCCTGAGTTGTGTCTGGGTAAGATTAGACTGGGTGGGTGACTGTCTTAGTTAATCACTTTCATTCAAATCAGATGAATTATTTTGATACAAGTTGCCACTTAAGTTTCCGGGTGCACTTGAACCCATGTTCCCAACCAATAATCATCACTCTAATCAGATCAACTCCAAATTTTACAAGTTACATCTTGTGAGCAAAGCAAAGATTCATAATCCCAGCTCTGTCACCATTTCTGTAATCAGATTAATGGAACCCTTTTGGTACCAGTTGCTGCTACAGCTTGCTGGTAAACTTAACTGGGTGGTGGTCAAATAAGCTTTCAACTGGAATAAAATCTGTAATATAAAGCTGCATACTGTCATGGGTGCCACCAAAATTACATCAAAGCCACTAGCATACCTCACCATACATAAGGCCCCCATCAAGCCACCCCATACCAGACCTAGTCCATGGCCTCACTCCACCTTACAGCATGAGGAGTATGCTGTGTATTTGGGTGCAGCCAGGGGACACAACAGGAAACCCTAACCGTAGTATTGGGTTCATACTAAGCCAGAGGTTAGTCTTCAGAGATGAATAAAGAATTTACCTCAAGGCCCTGGGAATGATAGCTATCCAAAATCTCCTCTAGACCAGACTAGAAAGACGGCTCCAAAGGACAAAAATAAACCCAACAAAGGGATGTAAATAGACCTCAATCTCCTCCTGGGAATCTAAAAGGATTCTTATCCAGTGTTTATTTACCATAAAACAGTGGAAGGGCAGATCAATCACTGGCCACTCCCCTAAGCGGGTCCAGGATTACTCACACCATCCATCAGAATGTAAACCAGCCCCTCCCCCAATTCCAAGGGAACCTCCTTTCAAAGCCAGAAAGGGGACTTAAGGACTTCACACTCCAACTGTGATCCCATCAAAGGCAAATCAACCATACCCAGAGATCTGGATTCACCACATCACCCCCTCTAGATTGGCCTTTGGGGGGTGTAATTGGAGAGAAACTTGCCTGGACTTGGGCAAATGGGCATCCAGTAGACAACAGGTTGACAGGGTGCTCAGCACCCCATTTACCATCCACTTCCTGTGGGCCCATCCAGAGAGAGACCAGCTTGCCAGCTCTCCCTCCTACTCAACCTTGATATTAGAGGACCTGGTCTCCCACCTGGAATCATGGGGCTGGAGCGCGGCCAGCCTGGCTAAGATCCAGCTCCAGAGCTGCTGGTGTGTAGCCAGAGACATCCCCAGAAGCTTGGGTGGTGATCTGGCTACTGTTGCAACCTTTACTTAGCTCTTCTGGATCAGAGCCAACATCTTGGGTGGAGAGCAGCATCCCTTACAGGGGAGGAGTGTGACAGAAAAGGTTGATTCACCAGAAGCAGACTCCAAGTGGCGGGGAATCACCCCAATCCCCACCCAGTGGATATTTGCCACCCACCAAGCTTTGAATACCCATTGGTAAGATTTCCTAAAGGTAGGCTAGGGTCAAGCAGAACCATCAACCCTAACCAAAGCGCCCAAGAAAATTCCCTGGGAGAGGATTAAGGTGCCTGCAGCGTAGAATTCTGGGCACTGAGATGGAGCAAGCCTCTGGGCTGCAGATACGGTGGGGGAACTCCAAGGTTTGCGGGGGGTGGATTGACATTGGGGGGAGGAGGACAATGAAGCGCTGCTGGGGGACCCCATCTTTGGGTAACAATCTGGCTGAGAGATGGGATATAGGGGATTTAGGGGGTGAGCCAACTATAGCAACTGCCAGAATTAACTCATTCCGCAAGTTGACTTACTATATGTCAATAATCAGAATTAAAAATACTTTAATGTCAACAGCATTGAAAAGTCAGAATTAAGTTTTGACTCATGCAGACTACTAAATTTTGACACTTTTTTAATAAGCAGAAACCTGTTTCCTGAACATTTTACTTAATAAAAATTAAGCTTCAAGATACTTTTTAGGGTAATGTGACAACATAGATTTTAAAAAGTCCATAAAAAATTATACATGAATATTAAAAAATTCATAAAAATACACTTTTATTTTATTTTACTATGAAATTAGCTATCTTTACTATAATAAATTTTTTCCCACTTATAAAAACAAAAAAATCAATACACAAAAAGGTACTACATAAAATTTCACGTATTATAGCAAAATATAGCAATCAGAAACAGTAATATAAAGTTTTTTCTATATTGAAAACTACAAAAAACATATAATTTACTAGTAAAATACCAATATAGGCCATGTAATACAGTCTAAAGCATCAAAATATCAATAAAAAACCAATGATTTTATAAAAGCAGTATCATAAAAGATTAATGGTTTATTTAGAATAACTATTTATTTAAAAATATTATACTTAATATATAAGAACTATATAAAGAATTAGGCAATAATCAATAAATTTAATGAAAAGCTAGACTGTGATCACCTGGTTGCCATTAAGAACTGTGGCAATCTTCTTGATGTATTCCCCAATCTCTGAAAGCTTATATTTGGCCTTGACAACGTCCTTGATCTTCTCTTGATATTGTTTCTCTTTGGTGGTTCTCTTCTTCTTAGATGGGCGGTTCTCAATATCTCTGATGGATGCAGCAGTCTTCCCCTGTTGGACTTTGAGATGCTTGTAGAAGGTGTTGTATCTGGGCTTGATTCCAAAGGAGGACTTGATATGCTTATGCCAGCCCTCCAAAGATGAAGTCGTTTTCATCTCATCCTTAAGAGCTGCCTGGTAGCAGTTTCAGTTGGCTTTGGCTCTGGGCTTGCTCCGGCGCTTAGTGACCTTATGTCCAATCCACTGTGGTTCATAATATTCAATGAAAGGGTAGAAGGCACCATCATGTTTCTTGGCATATGGATCCTGGCATAGGAGCTCAAAGGCTTGTCCAGCATGCTCTGGCTTTACAAAGGCTAGTGCTACAAACTGCTGAATTAAGAACTTGCACTTTCCTGATGTATCTAGATGGTGGAGCTTGCTGAGCTCAGGTAGACCCTTTAGTTGCCTGTTGACAGCCTGTCAATAATGGAAAAAACACCCCTGTACCTCTCCATCAAAGGTATTTACAAAAGCGTTATACTGGGCAGTTTCATAGTCCATGATTATAGTTGAGGGGCCAAGTGCTTTATCTTGAGCTTCTTTTTCTGCAGCAAGGGTGGCTTCATCCTTTTCATCATCATCTGGATTGGCTCTAGTGCTATGGCCAGGGGGACTCTTTCCATTACTGGGTAGGGCTTTGATGCCCTCCTGAAGGATTTTAAAGGCCCTTGTGTAGATCTCTTCTGTTGCCCCAGGAAGCAGAAAGTAGGCAAATGGGAGCACCTTGCCTTCAATGAGGGAATGTATAACCCATAGTTGGTAAAAAAAGGCGGGGGCATACTGCAAAGGTACCATCACATAACCAGGTCTCTGAATCCCTCAACTGCTCCAGGTTCTGTTGTGTAGCATAGCATATAATTCTTGCCTCTGCTGTAGGACCATCATCATGTAAAAGGAATACCTCATCACCATTGAACATCTTTAACTCCTCTGTCAAGACTAACTCTCCTTGAACCATGGCTGATTTCTTATGGGGGACTAGGTCACGGTGTTTGTCACGTATGTACTTCACTAACTGGTCGCGGTCAGGGATGAGCTTCAGGTTCTCATTACTTAGGTGTATGGTGGCCTTAACTGCCAGATCAGAAGCCTTGACATCTTTGGAGACTGGGACCATTTGGTAGAGGTACTACTTTAGAAGCTTTTCAATAAGATTTATTGGAGCATTGCATGTGTGCTCTCCTTTTTCACTAGTAACTTTATCCCATCCTTCTGTATCAATTCTGGCAGCACAGCTTCAATCTTCACATACATAATGCTTGCTTCTTCCTGCTCTCTTCTGATTGTTGCAATTGAAAACATAGCCATCAAAGACTAAACTTGCACCTCCTTTGACAGACATTAGAGGGGAAAACCAAGGGAACTTCTTTGGGAGCTTAAGGGTGTCACAGTAAGTTTCATAATGCCAGGTATTGTCCGTCCAAGTAAGAAGGCATGGAAGGCCGGAAAACCTGTATCAAAATTGACCAAGTTAACGGATTTAAACCAAACAGTCAATCAAAAATGGGTCATGGCTGCTCCAGTATGCCAGCTGAAACCAGCTCCCCCTTGTAAACTGACGTTAATAAATCAACGTAATATGAGGGTCACCCAATATAAGCTTATTAATCAGCATGGTTGCCAGAAACTGGTCACACAAGAGTTCTTTGCAACCTGGACTAGATACTTACTTGAAGATGCCAAAGGAATAGGAGATCAAGACTCAGGTGGTATTGCTTAGTCAATTTTTCTGATATATATTGAATAATTTTCCCTGTTTCAACTCTAAGAGTTGAGTCCTCCTAAATTTACTCAATAAAAATCAATTATCTCAAGTTCTAATTTTAAATTTTAAAATGCATCCTGTGATTGGGTTGTTGCGGTATATCCTGTACAATCTGATTCTGAACAGAATCATTTCAGGAAGATGGGGCCCAGCATCGGGAACTTTTTCGTTGGCGCCGCAAAATGTTAATTTCATGCCAGCTAATTTTGTAGCTCCTCCCTCTATTCCTGAAGATGAAAATCAGGTCACTTCTCAATGCCCAGAATTCTACGCTGAAGATGCATTGATGCTTTCCCAGGTCATTTATCTTGGTTTACTCTGGTTAGGATTGATTGTTCTACTTAATCCTGGAGTTACAATTGGAAAATTCACAAAAAAATATCTGAAGCTGTGTTGGTGGTTAATCATCAATTCTATTTGGATTTGGGTGGTAATTCCCCATCATTTAGAAACGGCATCATATTATCCAGTTATTTCCATCACATTACTCAACTCTTCTACGTCTGAGTTTTTGGAAGCAGTTCATCATGAATTCATGTTTCTTTTCTCCTGCTCTGTCGAGATATCTGCGTTTACCATGTTTTTTTGCATCAGTTCATTTCTGAGTTTTCAGTTTGGACGTTTATTTAATTTTTGGTTTCCATCTCCGGTTGCAGTTGTAGAGACTGGATCCTCTGTTTCCTATTTCCGTTGCGTCATGTCATTTTGGCATCTGGATTATTTTCCTACTCCACCCACTAATGAAATTTTGCGTGAAGTTTTGTCAGCTTTATTATTTTATTCCAGCTCTAGCCTTAGTCACAAATCCCAAGTTTACCAGGTGATGACAAAGGTTTCCAAAGATGCTCAAGAATGGTTGCTGTCCGCGGTGGAGCGCAATCCATGTGTTTTAACTGAGAGTGCATCTCTATACCCTTTGTTAAAAAATTTGTGTGTATCTATTGAGGAGTTCAAAGTATATTGTAAGCTGTACGCCTTCCATCAGGGTACAACTCCGCTTTTGGTATTCCTTCCTCAGTTTCTTACCTACTGCTGTACAATCAATGTCTCTGAGGTGAATAAACTCTCAGCGTTGTGGTTAGCAGTTGACCAGACTTCCCAGGATTTGGCGGTTTGGGATTCCCTGTTAACCACAACTGAGGCCCTGGTAAGCCAAATTCTTTCTCTGGTCTCAAATCTGTCCACTTCCAAACAAGGTACGTTGGTAATTGAGGACAAACCCGCAGTGCGCTCTTGGTTTTCTGGTCCTAGCTCTGTGGCAGCTCCTTCCAGCCAAAGTCAGGGTTGTTCTTCTCATAGCTCTTCTCAGCTGCAATTGGCGGTGGTGAACAAACCTGTCCATGTGACTGAAGCCCCCAGGGTGTCCTGTCCTGATAGCTCTTTGGCGATGCTTCAGCACGTCATACCTACCAAGCCTTCTGAGGTTGTGTCCGAAGAGTTGCCTCTCGTACCCATTGATTGTAACTATCCCGTTCTTCCCGCTGCTGTTCAAGAAATGATTGAGCAATACTTCCAGGAGCATCCTGCCTCCTCAGCTGCCATCCGTACTACCAAGGAGAAGCAAACTCCTGCTGAGATTGCAACCTTTGCTGTCAATAAATCTACTTCTGGTTACTTCTTGTTTTATGGTAACATAGATAATGGTCAAACTATCTATCAGCCAGCCATTTTACTGGATACAGTTGCCTCTGAGAACTTCATGAGTGTGGAGACTGCATACTTGCTACAGCTCAAGTCCCACCCTGGAACGCTTTTTAGGGGTGGAAACTGTCAAATGTTCCCCTCCTTCCAGCTGAAGAAGCCAGTTACTTTTGTAGTTGCAGGTCAGTCCTTTACTACAAGATTTTCTGTTTGCTCTACCCTGATGTATCCTATCATTTTGGGAGTGAGTTGGTGGAGAGATCATAATGTATTGATCTTAATGGAGAAAAATAAGCTGCAGGTGGAACACTCTTTGGGTATAACCATTTGTATTCCGCTGTTGGATATGTCTGAATTAGAGCAATCATCACAGACAATACAGTCAGTGCCTATCCCTGTCCCCGCAAGTTTGGATTTACCAGCATGCTTGCAACCCTGGTCTGCAGCATTTGACGCCACCAGAGGCAAGGTCCTTCCCAAGCACACTCAGTTTGACTTTGACTTTAAGGTCATTGTTGATCTGATTTACATTGCATCTCCTATTTACCCTTTAACCTTGAAGGAAGACGCATGTTTGGAAGAATGGACTTAAAAAATGTTGGCAAAAGGCTACATTTTCAAGAAGGCTTTGTCAATCTGCTCTCTGTTATTGTTTGTTCAGAAGTCTGATGGGTCCCTTTGTCCTTGTGTCAATTACGGGAATTTGAATAACATTACAATTCCAGATCCTTATCCTTTACCTCTCAAAGCACAGATCTCTAGATGTGTTGAGAAGGCCAAGGTATTCTCAAAACTTGATCTGTTGAATGCTTTCAATCAAATCAGGATTGCAGAAGGAATGGAATGGTTAACAGCATTCAGAACTAAGAAGGGTATCTTCCAGTTCTGTGTAATGCCTTTTGGATTGAAGAATGCCCCAGCTTGCTTTCAGCGGTTGATTGATTCAGTCTTGGGAGATCTCCTAGGTGTTTGTGCCATTGCATATATGGATGACATCTTGGTGTTTTCTCTGGATGAGGAGTCCCATAAGGCCCACTTGTTGGCAGTTGTAGAGCGCATTCTCCAAGCAAACTTGATCATCAAAAGGAGTAAGTGTGAATTCTTTAAACGTAAGGTTACCTTTCTGGGTAATATTATCTTTGAGGATGGCCACACCATTGCCCCTGACAAGGAAGCTGCGGTTTGAGAGTATGCTACGCCTGTGACGGTATCCCAACTTTGTAGTTTCCTGGGTACATGTACGTTCTTAAAGAAATTCACCCCTCACTTGTCTGAAGTGGCCGCCCCTTTGTATTTGGCTAGTGGAAAGACAACTTTAGTTTGGACGCCTGAGTGTGCAAGTGCCTTCTCAGCAGTCAAGGCTCTTTTGTTGTCCTCCCCAGTGCTAAGACATGTGGATCCTGAGCTTCCTTTTGTTGTTTCCACCAATGCATCTAAATACGCTATGGCTGGTGTGCTGTTGCAAACAGCTAGTGACAGGATTGAGAGACCTTTAGGGTATTTCTCCCGGAAGATGGAGGCTTGAGAACGCAACTACATGATTTACAACAAGGAATTGTTGGCTGTAGTGGAATTATTAAAGCATTGGCACCACCATCTCATGTCAGCACGTCATCTATTTGTAGGGAGAACTGATCACAAAGCTCTTCTATATTATTGACAACCCAGGGTTTTATTGGGTCGCCAATCCAGATGGCATGGTGATCTGACAAGATACAAGTTCTGCTACAAGTTTATTAAGGGATCTGACAATCACTTGGCTGATGCTCTAAGCAGGAATCCCTCCAATCTCCCAGATGCTAGTATGGACTCTGAGTTTAACACACATACTATGATTCCAGACAAAGCTGTGGTGCCTTTTGTATTACCTCCACCAGCTACGTTGGCCACCATGTCCTTAGCTGAGGGCGCAGACCTGGACTTGTATTCTAAGGTTAAGTTTCTGTAACCTTTGGCCAAAGGTTATGATAGGCTATTGAAGCTAGCATGTGCAAACCCAGTAGGTCAGCCTCAGGGCTATCATAAGATTGGTCCAGTCCTATATCATCAAGGTTGCTTGTGGGTCCCTGAAGGCACTATTTGGGATGAAATCATGGAGGCTAATCATACCTGTCCAACAGCTGGTCATCCAGGGAAAAACAAAACAGTGGAACTTATCTGCCACCAGTTTTCCTGGAAAGGTTTGACTGTGCAGGTAGCCGCTTTTGTTTGAGATTGCCTGGTATGTGTTTGATCCAAGGCCAGTTGGAATAAGACTACTGGTTTACTGGTCCCACTTCAGCCTGCTGCAGGTCCTTGGACGTCTGTGTTGGTGGATTTCATTGGCAAGCTTCCCAATTCTAATGGGTTTAACGCAATCATGGTAGAAGTTGATTGTTTCACAAAGATGGCACACTTTGTACCTTGCTCAACCACAATTACTTCAGTGGAACCCGCTAGATTACTTGTGAACATAATCTTCTCTCTACATGGCATCCCAATGGAGATTGTAAGTGACTGTGGTCCTCAATTTATTGCTCAGTTCTGGGAAGCTTTTACTGGAATCCTTGGTATCAAATTGTGCAGCTCTACTGCTTTCCACCCCCAGTCTGATGGACAAATGGAGAGGGTAAACCAAAGTTTGGAGGTCTACCTACGCTGCTACACCAATGCACAACAAGATGACTGGTGTGATAATCTACCCATGGCAGAGTTCACATATAATAACGCCCCGCACACATCAACTCAAGTATTGCCATTTTATGCCAATGTGGGTTACAATCCTTCTTCCAACATGGGTCCTTGTTTGGTTAGCAACGTGGAAGCTGCAACTGATCAAGCCGCTGAATTAAAGCGGGTCCATCAGGAGCTCCAAGTTACTCTCACTGCCGCCGTGACAACTTACAAGGAATACACAGATTGCAAGCGCCAGGAAGGTCCAACTTACAGGCCAGGTGATCTAGTCATGGTTGATGCTTGCAATATGAAACTTAAAGTTCCATGTCGTAAATTGGGTCCCAAGCAAGTTGGTCCCTTCAAGGTGGAACATCAGATTGGTCCCTCCGCCTATCAGCTGGATTTACCTCCTGCTTTCAAGATTTTCCACACCTTCCATGAATGTCTCCTTACTCCCTTCAAAGGAACAGAGATCCCCTCTTCCCAACCCATTCTTGTGGAAGGAGAACCTGAGTACAAGTTAAATTGTATTCTAGCTTCCCGCAAGAATTGTTGCTGTTTGGAATATTTGGTATCTTGGAAAGGTTATCCTGATTCTGAAAACTCCTGGGTTCCCCACTACAATTGTTCAAATTCCTCTGATCTTATCCACGAGTTCTATAAGCGCAATTCCACTGCTATTGAACACCCTGAACTTACCCTTGCCGCAATGAAACTCCCACCTGCCCATAAGAATTTCTCTTTATCCCATCTCCCAGATGGTGGTATTGTGCCCAGGGCTAAAGCAGAGGGTAATGTCACGGTAAGTTCCATAATGCCGGGTATTGTCCGTCCAAGTAAGAAGGCACGGAAGGCTGGAAAACCTGTATCAAAATTGACCAAGTTAACGGATTTAAACCAAACAGTCAATCAAAAATGGGTCACAGCTGCTCCAGTCTGCCAGCTGAAACCAGCTCCCCCTTGCAAACTGATGTTGATAAATTGACATAATATGAGGGTCACCCAATATAAGCTTATTAATCAGCATGGTTGCAAGAAACTGGTCACGCAAGAGTTCTTTGCAACCTGGAATAGATACTTACTTGAAGATGCCAAAGGAATAGGAGATCAAGACTCAGGTGGTATTGCTTAGTCAATTTTTCTGATATATATTGAATAATTTTCCCTGTTTCAACTCTAAGAGTTGAGTCCTCCTAAATTTACTCAATAAAAATCAATTATCCCAAGTTCTAATTTTAAATTTTAAAATGCATCCTGTGATTGGGTTGTTGCGGTATATCCCGTACAATCTGATTCTGAACAGAATAATTTCAGGAAGATGGGGCCCAGAATTGGGAACTTTGTTGTTGGCGCCGCAAAATGTTAATTTCATGTCAGCCAATTTTGTAGCTCCTCCCTCTATTCCTGAAGATGAAAATCAGGTCACTTCTCAATGCCCAGAATTCTACGCTGAAGATGCATTGATGCTTTCCCAGGTCATTTATCTTGGTTTACTCTGGTTAGGATTGATTGTTCTACTTAATCCTGGAGTTTCAATTGGAAAATTCACAAAAAGATATTTAAAGCTGCGTTGGTGGTTAATCATCAATTCTATTTGGATTTGGGTGGTAATTCCCCATCATTTAGAAACAGCATCATATTATCCAGTTATTTCTGTCACACTTAAATCTCCTTTGATGTTAAATATATTGTGAACCTTTAGGGGATCCCATGGGCCAATCAGTGCTTGATGATAGTCAGACAGGTAATCATCAGAATCTTTTTATTGATACTTGATGATGGGATGGGGTGCGTTTGTTGGGCGGTGGAGGGGATTTCTGGGTTGGTTCTTGCTTTTGCTGGGTGGCTTGTTCCTTGGGACTTGATTCCTTTGAGCTTGATTTATCTGGGCTTGGCTGGGGTTCTGGACTCTTGGGTATCTTCTTTCTTACCTGCTTGTTTAGTGGAACCTCATCTCCTTCTGATTGATACTAGCTTGGAGAAGAGGAGGGGGCAGGGGAGGGCTCTTTGCTTTCAGGGTCTGGGGTCTTCTCCTTTGTCTTCTGTTTTTGTTGAGGGCTCTTTGGCTGGTTTTTGTTGGGGTAGGGACTTTGGGCCTTTCCAGAGGCTTTGGGTACTTTCTTGGTTGACTTGGGGTTATTTTGTGGCTTCTTGGAAGATTTGACCTACAATAATTAGAGTAGAGTTCATAAAGTAAGAATAAACAGTTGAGAAATGAATAAAATTAAATAATAATTACTTGTTTTAAATTTTATTATTAAGTAAATAGTTTATAGAAGTATAGAAAGTAACTTTAGAGCTAGTTTATTATTAAAGAATAGAAAAAACCCATGCTTAAATAAAAAGTCAACATTCTGGTAGTCACAGTAGTCAAAAATATTTAATTTAGTTTGTCAGCATAAAAAAACGCTTTAATTTTGATGTCAACATACTGACAGTCAGCATTAAAGTGGAAAAACACTATGTAAATCACTTATAAAGCTTGTTTAATATTTTCTGGAGTTGGTTTTTTAAGGCCAAAATTGATTATTTTTAAATTTAAAAAATTAAAGATTTGCATATGTGACTTATGAAAAATAAATAATAGGGATTGTAGAGGGAAGTCTAAAGTACAGCCCTGGGTACTTTGGCCTGAATTACCATATCATTGTATGTGTGCTTTTTTGTTAAGCGGCAGTGTTTTACTAATAAATAAGTAAAGGTGTCAACATTCAGGCAGTCAGCGTTCTTTTATAGCAACTCTCCTATTAAATCTCGCTTAAATTATGTCACTTTGTTTGCTTAGCCAAACCCCTTTGTTGCAATTTAGGCAACGTGTCAATTTGACACAAAGTCAACATTATAATTACATATATAAATTCTAGTTTTAACATATGTGTGTTGGCTTAAGTGGACTTCTGGAAATAAGCTATAGTTTATCCAGTGAGTTTAAAATAACAGTAAATATCTAAATAATACAAATAATGCTCTGAAATTTGGCATATGTCTTTGTTCAATGCTTATTTTAATATAATTTTAATAAAAACAGTAATATAAAATATAAAAAGTAGTTATTTTTAGAATATTGTGTATTTTATTAAGAAATTTATGGATTCTTATTTGGGGTTGACATCCAGATTTTACTTACTGTAGTTGACCTTAATGTAAAAGTAAAAAGAAACTTACATTTTCATAGTAAATTATATTAGTTTTTTGGCTTAAAATTAAGCCTTTGTTTAAATGGTGTTGACATTATGTCTTTTCCTTTTTGATTTTGCAATTCTGACTTAATAATTTACTATGAAAAATTAGCTTAGTTTTGGAAATGCCTAATTCCAGCGGATAAATACCAAAATAATGTCAACCAAGGATTCAGTAAGTCAACTTGCGGAATGAGTTAATTCTGGCGGTTGCCCCAACTACAGGATGGATTTGAAATAAGGATTAGACCAAGGGATATTTGATTTTATTGAGTAAACTTTTGGGAGGACTCAACTCTTAAGAGCTGAAACAGTGAAAATGATTCAATATATATCAGAATTTGCCTAAGCAGTACCCCTGGATCCTGGGCTCCTATTCCTTCCACATTGTTGAGTGAGTATCTAGCCCAGTTGGCAAATAACCCTTGAGTGACCAACTTCTGACAACTGTACTTATAAATCAGGTTTATTGAGTGCCTCTCAGATCACGTTGAATGATCAACATCAGCTTAAAAGGGGGAATCAGATCCAACTGGCAAACTGGAGCGGCTGTAACCCATTTTTGATCAGCTGTTTGATTTAAGTCCGTCCAATCAGTCAATTTTATAAACAGCTTTCTGAGCTTTCCCACTTGGGAAGATTATTCCCCACATTATGGAATCTACCCTGACCAGGAGCAGTTGCCATCCTTCTGCATATCATGGTGGAGGGGAGAATCCAGTATCCCTGGGCTTGCTCAGGCAATCACCAAACAGCGGGGCTGGCCAGGACAGATCCCAGCTGGCAGAGCTGGAGCAAGCCAGCTTCCTGGTGGTAGATACCCATGCTGAGCTAGCCCATTCTACAGCTCTGTTAGTAGAAGGATAGTAAGGATTGGGAAGGATTGGTGAGCCCTGGACGCTTCTGCTGCAGAGGTTACCAATCTGGCAATTGTCCTGTCAGGTGCCTGGGGACACCGCCCAAGAGGATGGGCGGGGAACCGTAATTATGAAAGGGTTATGGATCAAAGCTAGCCTTGGGTTAGCCCTCAGGGAAAAATTAAGGGCGTACACCTTAATTCCCTGGAATAAACAAAGGGGAGTTCATTTCAGTAAAAAGAAAGGGAAAGGCTTGAAGATTATGAAAGCCAACACAAATGTGGATAAACATGTCTTTATTAGGGGAAACAGCTGTACTTAAATAGTAGACAAGGGTTAATGATCACTCATTAGGTCAACAGTGGGGCTGATGAGTTGTTCTAAACTAAACTGGCACCAGAATCTGTCAAGTGCATGTAGGTGATCTGGAATAGATGGGTATTAATGTTGCCCCATTGAGGGAGGTGAACAAACTTCAAAGTGGGAAGAAAATCTAACCAAGTCTTTGCAATTATAATATTTGAAGGCCATATTAAAAGACCATGGACGGCACAATTTCCAACAGCAGTGAAGTTGGGCCCATCTTTAGAGAGTAGAGCTTGAGTGTGACAGAAACTGAGGAATAATAAGAAGCTGTCTCCATGTGGTGGGGAATCACCCACCAAATCCACATAGATTTAATGATTAACCCCCAATGCAGCTTCAGATACTGGCTTGTGAAATTTACAAATGAGATACTAGGGTTAAGTGAAATGATTAACCCTAACCAAAAGAGCCCAAGATAAATGGCCTGCAAGAGAATCAGAGTGTCTTCAGCATAAAATTCAGGACATTGATATAGCACCAGAGTTTATGTTTTTAATGTAGGAGGAACAGCTCCAAGATTGACAGTCATTAAATTAACATTGGGTGGTTTGACAACAAAGTGCCAATAATGGGGCCCATCTTCTAGTAATAATTCAGATAAGGATTAGATTGTGGGGGATGTAGCACCAAAGGCCAGCTACAGGATGCATTTCAAATAAAAATTAGACCAAGAGATATTTGATTTTTTTGAGTAAAATTTTGGGAGGACTCAACTCTTAAGAGCTGAAACAGTGAAAATGATTCAATATATATCAGAATTTGCCTAAGCAGTACCCCTGGATCCTGGGCTCCTATTCCTTCCACATTGTTGAGTGAGTATCTAGCCCAGTTGGCAAATAACCCTTGAGTGACCAACTTCTGATGACCATGCTGATAAATAAGATCATATCATGTGACCCTCAAATTATGTTAATTTATCAATGTCAGCTTACAAGGGGGAGTCAGATTCAACTGGCAAACTGGAGAAGCTGTAACCATTTTTGATCAACTGTTTGATTCAAGTCTGTTAAATAGGTTAATTTTGTTAAAGTTTCCCAGCTTTCCGAGCCTTCCTACCTGGCCAAATAATCCCTGGCATTATGGAACTTACCGTGACATTGAGGGCGTTTATGGCAATAGAAGACATCTTGTAATAGGGTTGCAGCAGAGGTCTTTGCCAGGATATCTTGGGTAGGTTGAGCTTAAACCCATCTGCTAGAATGATCCATAGCTCCAGTATGCACTGACCCCAGATTGGGATCTTGGAAGAGGACTTACCCCGTCAATACTGAAGGTATGGAAGGTGGTGAAACTTGGCATACACCAGCAGATTCAACGGGAGAGTTAATTGGAAGGGGCACACATCCACTGTATGCCTTTGAATGTGAATATTCTGAAGACATGGATTGAATTTTTCTTATATTTAATTACTTTATTTTATCCTATACAAGTAGGGAATAATCTACTACCTGGCGTTTATACCAACACTTTATATAGGGGTATTCTCATATTATTAATCATCAGTCACTGGCTGTAAGGGCCTGCTTTACGGCGCCCAATACAGGGTTCAAACCCCCACACCAGGCCACCAAGCAAAAGTGCAGGTAGCTGCAAAATCCCACTGTGAGATTTGAACCCTCAACCACCCACTAGGGCGGGTGTGGGGCGGTTTGAACTGCCCTGGCCTATTTAGGTAGTTCAAACTGCCTCTCAGATGGGACCCAGCCTGGGGCCAGTATCAATACTGGCCTGTGGGAGCTTGGGGCACCCAGTCCTAATGGTATAATTGGGCTGGGTGCGCCCAATCTATTCTCAACCAGATCTTCTGGGTTATGCAGCAGATCTGCAAAACCTCTGGCTCCTGATGCAATTTCTGCAGCAAATTCCACTGCTGTTCCTGCTACCTCAAATCAATCCAGTTGCACAAATGTTCTAGTAGGCCATCTTGTAGTCATTTGGGGTTGCTTCTGATACAACCAATAAATTGGTTGTGAACAGCACCTCAATTAAGCTGTAAGATTCAGAAATTCTTGCAGTCAATCCCAAGCCTGAGGAAGGAATTGCCTCATCACCCAACCAAGTGAAATCCCAGGTTGATGGAACCAGCCAATTATCTTCCAGCCACCAACAGAATTCCTTGCCCAGAACAAGTCACTCAGATGACAATCCTTACTTCCCAATGTCAAAACTGCAGGCTTGACCCGCCAGCAAGGTTCCAACCAAGCAGGTTTGCGACCCGCAATCCAATTATCCGGTCACCCAAAGCCAGACTAGGAAGTCAACTTGAATTACCAAATCCATCAACATGAACAGATGATGATCCTTCATGGTGGATACCTCAATTTGGCGCTTGACTCATTATCAGGATCAAGCCACCCCCCTCTTTCATCCAGCTGTGTGATCACCAATCTTTTTCCTTTTATCCTTGATTCACATGAACTATATAATTATTATCTCTCAATAAAGATTATTATCTAGTTTCTAAATATTTTTCCCCCGTGTAACTCTGCTAAAACAGCACAGTTACAACATTGTAGCACAGGTAGGCTCTCCATCCTATCTTATCTTAAAAAATTCTGCCTGTTGCCCGCACACGCTGCGGCCAACAAATCCTCAACAGAATTATGTCTGGCCTCCCGCCTGGCTGGACCTTGTATACTCCTGGTACCAAGATACCTGATGGTTTTGTCCTCTACCAAAATACAGTGATTCTGCTACCCGCCTTTAACACCCTGTCCGCCCAAGGGTTCTTTCAGGCACCTTCCTTAATGCTGCAACCAGCTGACAAAACCACCATGTCCGCCTATGTTGCACAAAGACTTTGCAGCGCCGCCTTAGAGCCCTTTACCGGGGCCAATGACAACAATGCTGCCGCATGGATTCAGTCTGCCCAAAGCAAGCTGGCTCAGATGGAATGCCCACAGCAATTATGGATTGCAGAGATTTCCATTTTCCTGACCCATGACGCTGGCACCTGGTGTAACAAGTGGCACAAAGAGCACACTGACAAGAACTGGGACACCTTCAAACAGGACTTCTTGGCAAGGTTTGTGCTTAAGGATACAGCGCTCATAATCATACGTCAAGTAAAGAACCTGACCCAGACAGGCACCGTTAAAGAACTCACCTGTGCCTACAAGAAACTCTGTCTCTGTGCCCCATCCAACATGGCCTTTGACACCCCAGCAACACACCTCATGTACTACAACGCCCTCAAGTCGCACGTGATAAGACATGTGAACCTGGACCAGGTAACCAACCTGCAAAGCCTGTACTGTGAAGCTGAAAAAGCGGAACAAACATCCAATGCTCTACACAAGGCACAGACTGGGAAACAAGAAAGGCCCAAGGACTCCCATCTACTTGAGCGCTCCTCTTGACCACCTCCTGGAGGCAACAGCAACAACAACAACAACCACAAACCCACGGATTCAAATGGGAATGGGAATGGAAATGGAAATAAAGGCCAGTCAAATTTTACCCATTTCCGTGTCACAGCCACCCAAGGCAATCAGAATGAGGGAAAAGTCTGGGGCAAGCACTAAGCAAGCCAAGCTCTCCCCACGCAGCTCCTGACTTGACCAACAATGAATACCAACCCAAGGACGTGGACCAATGCCCAATGATCCAAGTGCCCTTAGAAGACCTGGTACTATACACCATTGCCAGACATCCCAATAAATTGATGTCTTACCCTTTCTGCTTTTGCAGTTACACAGGCTCAGCACTCCTGGACTCAGGTGCAGATCAAACCTTAGTCAACAGTAGCTTTGTGGATAAGTTCAAGCAGGCCACCAATCCTTTCCAGATTAAAAACGTGGTTCTGGCTGATGAACACCATATTGCCGCAACAAAGGAAACTGCCTCTTCTCCGTCATGCTTGAGAACCTCCACTCCACCATCCAAGGTCCTGTCATTGACTTTCCTAAGTTTGACATTGTACTGGGACTAGACTGGTTACAGAAAAACAACCCCCACATAGACTGGGCAACCTCAGTGTTGACCATCAAGCGTGAAGGTGTCAACCACCAGATCTACCTGGACTCTGTGGACCATCTCCTACCCAACCACGTCTTTGTATGCATCACAGAGAATTTGGACAAGAAGGGAAATCTGAAAGCAATCAACTGGAATTCCTGCCAGTGTCGTGAATAACGGCATTCACCATGTTTCAATTTTGCCTTTGGTGGGCCATTTTGAAGACAAATCTCTTGCTTTTGCTTTCGACTCTCAAAATGAACTGGTTTCTGTATCAGGAAATATGATTGTTTGGTTTCCTGACTCTGCGCAACTCACTCGCTCCACTCATGCTTGTGGCAAGTGATCTTACCGTCCTGGTAGTGTTTTGTGGTATTCCTAACCACTATATAATACATTTCCTATTTTGCCAATAAAATTAAGTTCTATTCACATCTTTGTCTTTGTGTCTTCTGTACTTTTGCGCCTCTCTCTAGCCACGCCTAGTAGAGATTATTCATCCAGGGCTACAAGGTAAACACATTTGCCTTCCCTGTCATCTAACCAAGACTTAGTACAAATCCAATCCTAAGGTTAGGATTCCCCATTGGGTATCTGTGCCACGCCCCAGAACATGACAAAAATGGTGCTCACTACAGAGGCTGTAAGCCCCTTGGTTACCCCTTTTGCATCTACGTTTTCAGGTCTCTTGCCTCCGCCTATTTGGAAGTTGACCTTGCCTGAAATTACCAGCCCTCCTATTGAGGAAGACATCACTGACCCGCCTATTGTCCCTACTGTACTGAATTTTGGTAATGGTCCCCGCCTAGCTGCTTACCCCATGGGTACCCCTGACTTAGATCAAGTCATGGCAGTAGCCCTTGGGATAGCTTGGGATGGGGCCATCCCTCGCCTTCAGCTACAGTTTAGCCGTGCCAAATACTATGAGTTAATTGTGGCCCCTCAGTTTCCACAACATCTCCTCTCAGCAGCTGGCTCTGCTGATCACCTGCTGTCATCCTGTGTACAGCCTGCCTTGGCCCACCACCAGATGGTGTTGGGACTCCACATTCAAGAGATCTCATCTCTACAAGCAGCTGTTACCCATCATTGGGACCAATTTGCCACCTACCAACAATGGATTCATTCCCTGTTCTCCCTGGTGTCTGACAATCAGTGTGATTTGGTCACCTCTCAAACATGTTTAGTCAATTCTATTGAGCAAATGTGCCAGTCCATCCCTGAGTACGTTAGGGAGTGGCTACATGAGTTTCACCAGTTAGAACAACCCTGGCTAACTCAAGTAGACTCCACCCTAAACGCTTATCTCTCCAACTTTAAAAGCCTAGTGCAACAGCTCAATGCATTCAGTGTCTATTCCTTTGAGCAATTGCAACAGGTAGCTGACCTTGCCACCCAAGGTCTAAATGAACTCAGTGCAGAGATTAATCAAGAGAGAGCTACCACTGCCGCAGCTATTGCCAAACTTCAGAGTCAGGTGAATGAGCTGTCCACTCCCAAACCTGATGTTCTGCCTTCTCCTCCTGCTGATGATCTGGTGGACAGAGAGCAGAAAATCTGGGAAGCCATCCGGGAATTACGCGCTTCCACTTGTAGCCAAGGACAACCTACTGAAATACCTCAACCTGATCCCCAGGTTCTTGCGCTGACTGCTCAGGTTGCTGAACTACAGCAAGAAGTTGCTGCTTTACGTGAGGTAGTGACAGCTGCTGCTAGCCCACTTGGGGTTAACGAGGAAGATGGATGTTGCCCTGGTTTGGCAGGGGCTCTTGAATCCACTATGCTAGGGAGTTGATTGCCCTAGCTAATGAGGTGGACCACTTGAAACAAGATCAGACTGAGTTGGACAGAGACGTACAGGAGATGAGTGAGCTGATTGATTTGGTAAACAACATATTCACCCCCTGCCTGTCAGTGGGGCCATCCCTTACTTTGCGGCTGGATGAAGTCTCCACTGTTGTCACTACCCAAGGAAAACGCCTAGATGTTACTGAACAACAGACCACTCTAGCTAACACTATGGGTGCCAGAACTACCAAGACTCTGACAACCCTTGAAGAAAGTGTTTGACAACTATGGGCTAGACAACCTCCCTCTGAATCTGAAGCTGAGTTTTCCCCGCACATAAATGTACTCAATAGCAGCAATGGTGGTCCAGCTCCCAAGGCACACTTCAAGCCTACTTTTAAGCAAGTCTTTGATCCCAAAACCTTGACTATTGCAGCTTTTTTAACTATTTATGAGACTGCCATGAGGCAAGCATCAGATGAGGTTAAGAAGGAACACATTCTAACCTGTCTACATCCAACCTGTCAAGAAGTAGTTGCGCCAGAGCTGTCCACCATTGAGACCTGTGAAGACATGAAACAGCTCCTAATTAACAAGTTTGGTGGTAATCTTAGCCTGGAGGTGAAAAAGGATGCCTTCATGCACATATCTTTCAAGCCCAAAGAGACGTTAGCCAAATTCACAGACAGATTTTACATGGAGGGACAACAATTAATAACAAGCAGACATTTGACAGTGCATGAAGCGTATATGGCCTGCGCCCAGGCCCTCAAGGTGAAACAACTCCTGTGTCTTCATTTCAAGGCCCACAAAGCTATGCTGTCCTCCATGAAAAGTATAAAGACACTGCTACAGAATATACATCTTACCCATTCTGGGGCAGTTGTTTGGGAGAGTTGTGCCGCTTCCAACTCTGGATCTTCTTCTCGCGGCCCTTGTATCCTCACTATGAACTCACAAAATCCTCCTTGACGTCAGGGTTGCCACAACTGCGGTCAGATAGGTCACCACTCTTGCGTTTGCACCAATCCGCGGATTAAAGGAGCTGATATCAAGGATCAGTCGGGAAAAGAACAGTCAACCTAGAGGCAGAGACGCTCTTGGTTGACAATTCTTCCCAGTCTCATTCTATACCTCTGCCTGCTACTGACTCTGATCCTGCTGATGATGAAGCTCCTCCTATCCTAATCCTGTTCCATGACATTTCTGATGATTCTGATGTGGATGAATCTGATGTTGAAGACCATCATGCATACAGGTATTCTGTTCTTACTGTCCCTGAGACTATTGCAGTTCCCTACAAGCTACAATCTGGGAAGACTACAACTATACCAAGCCCTTGTCTGAGGCCAAAGCAGTTGTCTCCTGCCCCTAACTTACTCAGGCAAAACAGTCTCCTGTATTAGTGGAATCATCAGAGGAAGCTGCTAAAGTTGCAGACGCCGTTTTCAAGAATGTATCTGTCTCACTCCCTCTCCAGACCGTATATAAGGAGTTCCCGGGACTACAATGCATGATTGAGAAATGGTACAAGGAACTATCTAAGGCACAGGATATCTTGGCTGTGCTGCCACCCTTTGGATGCACCACCACCCAAGTAGAGATATCTATCCAAAAGGTCAAGATCAAAGCTGTCCTGGACACTGGCTCTCCTGTCAACGTTGTTTCTTCTAAACTGATTAGAGGCTTAAGCTGGCCCCTGATCTCAACTACCATCAATCCTATGGCACCGCTGTTCTCTCCATGACTTGTGCCATTGGTGCGTACTCTGCCTTACCAATGCAATTTGGTAAACTCCTGTTGGCTGCACCAGCTGTTGTTCTAGAAAATGAGAGCTATGACCTTTTGGTTGGTACCCAGTTCCTTCAGGAGTATAATGGGATCATCAACCTAAAGGATGGTTATCTTTCTATCCTAGGGTACAAAGTCCCTCTGATCTTTGAGGAGCCCATCAAAGTTCCTGGTAAACGGTTGAAGACATGTACTCTGGAGTACCCCACTGGAGTTTTCACCCTGAAATACCAAACCCATTCCACAAACATGAAGTGTCCTCCCATGGCTTGTCCTGCAACTGAGGGAATCCCTCTCATGGCCACTTCTGCTATCACCATCCCCCCAGGCTCTCAGGCTATCCTAGACTCCCAGATATCATATGAACTACCTGAACGGACTTTCTTAGAGCTGTATTCCCCTCCTTTGCTGGGGCGTAACAAGCCTTACCTTTGTTCTGGAATTCTGGACGTTTCCCACAAGGATCCCATTCAATTACTAGTTGCCAATCTTCTTGCGCTTCCTATGACAGTATCCAGAGGACAGGTTGTTGGTTACAGAAAGTTGTTAAATGCTCCTGACGTCTTGTCTCTTCACCCTTTTGGAACGTTTCAAGACTTTAACCTACCCAAAGACAAGCCTCAAGTCCTATTTCTGTTCACTTCCCAAGACTTTCCTCAGTTGTCCCTGGTCCAACAGAAAGTGGTGCTTGATCTGCTAGACCAGTTCTCAGACATCTTTGCTAAAGATAGTACTGATTATGGGCTATCCAAAGGTGTGATTCATCAGATTGACACAGGAGATGCTCCCCCCTTTTGTGCCAAGCCATACTGCTGCAGCCAAGTGGAAGATGCACAGGTTCCAAGGAGCTCAAACAACTGCTGGACTGCTAGCTCCCTCTCAAAGTCCCTGGGCTTCCCCCTGCTCATCTTAAAGAAAAAGGATGGTGGACACCAGATTGTGATGGACTATTGGAGGTTGAATTCTCTAACCAAGAAATATTCCTATCCCTTACCACACATTGATGACACTCTTTGACGCCTTGGGGGTTCTAAGTTTTTCACTGCCATGGATTTGGCGTCTGGCTACTGGCAAGTTGACCTCTCTCCTGAAGACCGTCAAAAGGCTGCGCTCATCACATCAGAAGGATTGTTTGAACCTACCCACATGCCCCAAGGGCTCTGTAATGCTCCGGCAACTTTCAAGAGGGTTATGGATTCCATCCTACGTGATTTGAAGTTGTCATGTGCCTTAGTCTATCTAGATGATATAACAGTCTTCAGCGCAACTTTCACTGATCACCTAGCCCATCTTAAAGAGGTGTTCATAAAGATCCAAGAGGCTGGCCTCAAGCTAAAACCCTCTAAGTGTGCTTTCTTCAAAGAACGCCTTGAATTCCTGGGCCATGAAGTAACCCAAACAGGGATTTGTCCAATGACCAAGAAGGTTGAAGCCATTGGAAAAATGCTTCCACCCACCAACCTACAAGAAGTACAAGTCTTTTTGGGCATGATGGGTTACTATAGGCAATTTATTCCTGATTTTGCTGATACTAGCAAACCCCTGGTCCAACTGTTGCGTAATGTTCCTTTCAAATGGATTGCCAGCCAACAGCAGGCCTTTGAGACTCTAAAGCAGAAACTCAAAGAAGCGCCTATTTTAGTGTACCTCAATTACAATAAGGAATTCATCTTGTACACTTATGCTAGTGAACTTGTTATTGGGGCTATCTTGGCTCAGCTTGACAATGAAGGTGTGGACCACCCTGTAGCCTATACTTCCTGTGTGCTAAATAAGCACAAAAAGAATTATAGTGTTACAGAGAAGGAGTGCCTTGCCATGCTGAATGCAGTCAAACAATTCTGCCACTACGTGTATGGTACCCATTTCACTGTTGTCACTGATCACGCTTTGCTCAAATAGTTACAACAACTTAAGGAGCCTGAAGGACGCTTAGCCAGATGGGCCCTCTGCCTGCAAGGTTATGAATTTACTGTGCTCCATTGCCCCAGGATTCAACATCAGAACGCTGATGGGTTGTCCCAAATGCCCATCCTTGCCCTATATCCTGCTGAGGCAGACCGCCTGTATGAGCTAATTGGCTACCATTCTTCCTGGGAAAGTGAGACAGAAGAGATTTGACTTGCCCTGTCCAAATTTTCTGAAGACACCCTCATACGCGACAACCAACTCTTCAAGAAGGTGCAGGGTCAATACCTGCCATACGTGCGCCACAGTCTTTGCCTCTCCTTGGTGTTGCAAGCCCATAAAGAGACTGGCCATGGAGGCATTGCCAAGACCTTTGACTGGCTTCAGAAGAATTACTTCTGGGAGAATCTTTGCCTGTTGATCCCAGATGTCATAGCTAGTTGCCATGACTGCCAACTTCAGAGGCCCCGGGCTGCTTCTCACAAATTCAAATTGGTTCCCCCTCAACAAGCTTTTCATACGGTTAGCATTGATGCTGTAGGCCCTCTCCCCTGCTTACGCTCTGGATGCCGCTTTATCCTGATTGCCGTCAACCACTTTAGCAAGTGGATAGAAGCTTGCCCTACTAAAGACATCACTGCTAAGACTACTGCTGCCTTTCTGCTGCAGGATGTTTCCTACTGCCATGGCTGCCCTCAAGTGCTGTTTTCAGACAACAGAACCAACTTCAATGCCAAACTTGTAACCTCTGTTGTTGAAGCTCTAGGAGCTACCAGTCTTTCTATGCCCCCTATAATCCTTCCACTAATGGGGAAGTTGAGTGTGTCAACTTGATACTGGTTTCTATCATGAGAAAACTCACCTACTCTGACGCTGCCAATTGAGATCTATACTTACCTGCTGCACTCTTTGCCTATCATCTGAGCAGGCATCAGATCACAGGGTACTCCCCCTTTGCCATTTTGTATGGGCGTGAAGCCACCACTCTGTTGCTCTTGGGGGTTACCTACTCTCCTCTGATAAGGCCATGAACCCTGACAACCACATCAAAGACTTAGTCAATTGCATAATTGATATACAGGCCACTGCCTACACTTCTGCATATAAGACTAAGGCGCTCAAGCTCTCTCCTGATAACTCTGGGCGCTCCCCCTTGCCTGAGTTTGATGTTGGTGACCATGTCCTGTACTACCAACACCGTGTGGGTGGGCGCGCACATAAGCTGGACTCCCTGTGGATTGGTCCTTTAGAGGTGACTTTCAAACAAGGATCTGAGTACACTATAAAGCTCCTCTCCAGTGGTTGTCCTTTTGCTTGCGTACATGTCAAGTTCCTCCGCAAGTATCACCCCCCTAAGGCCAATCTAGAGGGGGGCAATGTTGTGAATAACAGCATTCACCATGTTTCAATTTCGCCTTTGGTGGGCCATTTCAAAGACAAATCTCTTGCTTTTTCTTTTGACTCTTGAAATGAACTAGTTTCTGCATCAGGACATATGATTGTTTGGTTTCCTGACTCTGCGCAACTCACTTGCTCCACTCATGCTTGTGGCAAGTGACCTTACTGTCCTGGTAGTGTTTTGTGGTATTTCTAACCACTATATAATACATTTCCTATTTTATCAATAAAATTAAGTTCTATTCACATCTTTGTCTTTGTGTCTTCTGTACTTCTGCGCCTCTCTCTAGCCACGCCTAGTAGAGATTATTCATCCAGGGCCACAAGGTAAACACATTTGCCTTCCCTGTCATCCAACCAAGACTTAGTACAAATCCAATCCTAAGGTTATGATCCCCTGTTGTGTATCTGTGCTGCGCCCCAGAACACAACAGCCAGTATGAAATCATACACTTCAAGGACCACCAGGACACCTCCACACCTCAAGATTGTGACATTGTGGCCCGTCACCCACAAATCTTTAAGGAAGTGTTACCTGGGCTACCCCCTGAGAAGCACATCCAACAATCAATCCAACTCAAGGGGGCTGTACCCAAGGCATATTCCATCTATTGACTGACCCCAAATAAAGACAACACCCTGCGCGCCTATCTCAAGGAGGCACTGGAAAAAGGACTTATCTGCCCCTCACAGTCTCCCTTTGAGGCCGCTGTATTCTTTGTGGCTAAAAAGGACAGTACCTTACGCCTGGTCACAGACTACCGCGCCTTGAACAAAGTCACCATTAAGAACCGCTACCCATTGCCACTGATTGACAATCTCTTTGAAGCCTTGGGAGGAGCCACTGTCTTCTCCAAGATTGATCTAACTGCAGGCTACAATCAGATTTGTATCAAGGAGGAAGACATCCCCAAGACAGCCTTACGCACCAAGTACAGTTCCTACAAATGTGTGGTACTCAACTCTGGCATGACCAATGCCCCGTCCACCTTTGTAACCTTCATGAACAAAGTATTTGCGCCACACATAGGCAAACATGCCCTAGTGTACCTGGACAATGTTATTGTCTACAGCTCTTTGGTGGAACAGCACCACAACAACCTGGAGGAAGTCTTTGCAACCTTGGCATAGCACAAACTGTTGGCCAAGCCCTCCAAATACCAGTTCTTCCGGGAGCAACTACCCTTCTTGGGACACATAGTCTTAAAAAACGGCATCAAACCCAACAGTCAAAAGATACAAGCCATCTGCAAGATGCCACCTCCCAAGGACAAATCAGAACTCCACACCTTCTTGGGAATGGTGGCCTATGTACAGAGCTTCATACCCGACTGTGGCGTCTTGACCGCCCCCTTGTCTGCCATAACAGGCACCAAGTCCAAGTTTGTATGGACTCCCCAATGTGACCTCTGTTTTAGACGTCTCAAAGAAAAGCTCACAACAGCGCCCATCTTATAATATCCCAAACAAGACAGAGAGTACCAGATGGAAACCAACGCCTCAGATGCATCCATTGGGGGAGTACTACAAATTAATAATAGTGATGGTGACTTCCTACCCGTAGCCTACAAGTTGCGCAAACTGACAGATGGCAAGTGTCAATACCCAATCCACAACAAAGAACTACTGGCCATTGTACACTGCCTAGTCAAATGGCGCTGTTACCTGGAACAGCAGGAATAATTCACAGCATTAATTAATCACAAGTTGCTCATCTATTTCAAGACACAAGCAAACCTATCACGCCGCCAAGCGTGGTGGATGAAAGTCTTAGAAATGTTTAACATGCTCATCCAATATAAGCCCGGGGCCCAGCTTGCCATGGCAGACACCCTGTTCTGTCTGTATGTCCGTGCTTCAAGGGGAGAGAATGGGCTTGAACCAGACTGGCCTCTCCTAGTGCTACGTACAAAAGACAAATGATTCCCTGCATGCGCAACCAATATCACCAAAGAAACGGTCATCAAGAATGAACATCTCTTTGCTGACGTATACAGGACTCTTCACAGAAAAATGTCAGATGGCACAACCATTCCCTACATCCCCACGCATCAACAAGTTGATACCATTCTCCGCTACCACAGGGATCTTGGACATACTAAGAGCCAAAATCTATAAAAATTTCTAAAGCATAAAGCCTGGTGGCCAACCTTATACCGCAATGTCCAAGAAGTACTAGAACAGTGCAAGGTCTACAAAAAGTTTTCCAAAAGCAAGACCCCATCTAAGTCTGTACTCCCCATTCAAACCCAACTAATGTTCAAAGTATGGGTTCTTGACATCATGACCCCATGCCAGGAAAGCACGACAACAAAAAATAAATAATCACAGCCATTGATTTTGCAACAAGGTGGCCAGTAGCCCAAGCAGTGAAGGCACACACCGGCAACGACATCTGACAATTCATTGGCAAGGAAATAATCAGCAGGTTCATAAAGCCAGAACTCCTGATACCAATGGAGGCAAAGAATTGACCTCCAAAGACACCAATGTGTACCTCACCAAAAATGGGGTCAAACACATCATCACAACGCCATACCATCCACAGGTCAATGGACACATAGAGTGACTAAATGGCAGCTGTGTGCAAGCCTTGGCCACGCTCACCGCCGGGAGACCTGAAGACTGGTATAAGCAGCTACCAACTGCATTACTTGTGTGCCAAACCCAAGTGTTCAGATCCACCGGAAAAAGCCTGTTTGAACTGGTATACAGCACACAGCCAAATATCATTCAAGCATTGACAGGACCCAAACTGGAAATTCCAAGTTAAGTCCCCCCTTGCTCAGACCTTCAAATAGTAGAGGCCAACAGCAAACAAGCAGCCAAAGAAAAGGAACACTTACAAAAGACTTTTGTTCCCATCTGCAATAGACATGAAGTTGGGGACAAAGTCTGGGTCATGAATGTTGACAAAAGCAAACTATAACCCAAGAAAGTAGGGCCAGCAATCATTCTAAAGGTAAACAACAATAACACTTACCTTGTGCAAGGGCTTGGGAAACGCAAGCAGGACAAGACCTTACACCACAACTGCCTATGACCCTGCAAAGCAAGACAAAAACAACGGGAGACTGCCTTGCCTGCCACCACACAACAACTGATTCAATATGGAGCCTGGGCTCCTGACAACTTCCCTGATGACCTGCCCCCAGAGGAGGCCAACCTTCAGCCGGGGGGGGTGTCAAAACCACAGGCTTGACCCGCCAGCAAGGTTCTAACCAAGCGGGTTTGTGACCCACAATCCAATTATCCGGTCACCCAAAGCCAGACTAGGAAGTCAACTCAAATTACCAAATTCATCAACATGAACATATGATGATCCTTCACTGTGGATACCTTGATTTGGCGCTTGACTCATTATCAAGATCAGCCACCACCCTCTTGCATCCAGCCGTGTGATCACCAATCTTGTTCATTTTATCCTTGATTCACATGAACTATTCAATCATTATCTCTCAATAAAGATTATTATCTATCTTCTAAATATTTTTCCGTGTAACTCTACTAAAACAGCACAGTTACAACACCAAGCTGATTTCAATTACTTCCCAGAAGCTAGTACCCAAGAGTTGGGACACAAAAAGCTCTCAAGGATTAGGAAGTAGTGTATTCCAAGGTAGACCAGATGAATGATATAAAACCCACTTCCCCACACTTAAATCTAGTTCAGACAACGTCAAATAAAGTGAATGAATTTATCAGTTTTGTTTGTGTTATTAGGATTTTGATTTATACAGCACTTGAGCAGAAGTAAGACTGGAAGACTAGAGTACCACCCTAGAACTACACCCATGGACTACCAGCCAGGTCCAGATCCTGGAATGGCTGGCATTCCCTATGACTTCCCTGCTCTACCCCTTCCACAGCCCTACAATCACAGTAGAGCTGGGATGGTCATTCTGAACATCCTCAGTCTGGCCAAAGTTTTTTCCCAACCTTTGTGCCTGCTACCCTTTAGCTGCAGGATTGCTTTACTTAACCTGTTCTACTCCTTTCCTCTGAGGCCCTTGTGACATGTTACCTTGATGGCTTAAGCTCCCCTTCAGCACCTTAGTATATGACATCCGCTGGCCATGACACTGTCAATGACTTCTAGGACATCTCAGCACACTGTATAGCCTTAGTTATGCTGACAAAAAAAGGGACAACTTTCCTTTTTAGTACACAATCCTGCAATGCCTAGCACAAGGACACCCTCTCCTAGTACATTTGATCAGGGATCTTTTTTGGTGTGCAAGCACTTATTTATTCAACCCCAATGGGATTCAAATCAATCACTTGAATAGAACCTGGCGCCTCAGCATTATTCTGTACCAGAGCTGGTGTCTCAGCGCTCAATGTTAATTATTGCAGCGCTCTGGCGCTTGCAATTAACCAAGGTGGCGTCTTGGCGCTTGATGTATACTGTAGCGGCGCTCTGGCGCCAGGAATAATTGATGGTGGTGCCGTTGCGCATATTTTGGGTACTGCTGGTGTCCCAGCGCTCCATTATTAGGGTGGTGGTGACGTGGTGTGATTAATCATTAATGGCAAGGTCATGGGCCACTGATTATATTTTTACTTATGTAATTTTAATGACACTAATTTTTGAAAGGGTGAATGATTGGCCCTTATCAATTTGTCATTAATTTTCTAATGAATTAGGCTTTCCACAGTCACTGGTCAACAATTCTTCACAGAAGGCGTGCTGGGGAGGTACCTGTTTGAACTCATGGGTGGCATAGCAAGGTCTCTGTAGTTGGAAGTCATGACAGCTAGCCAGAACATCAGGAATTAACAGGTGGAGAAGTTCCAAGTGATAATGCTTCTGAAGCCAATCATAGGTCTTGGCTATTGTCAGGAATGACAATTTGGATGCTCCTAAATCCCAAAATACAGAACCAGAGTTGAACCCTGGACAAAACCCTTTGCAGACCGCCAGACTCATAGGCTGGGAACACAACAACCCGCTACTAATTAAAGAAGTTGCTACCAGCCTGCCAGGACCCAAACCCTTAGCTGTCCCTCAGGATTCTGCAAGCAAACCGCCAGTGCAAGATGCCAAGAATTCCCCTGAGGTGCCAACACCTGACACCCGCGGTTTGCCCGGTAAAATAGACAAATCATCCCCTGGGAATTATTCCAAACTCTCCCAAAGTCTCGGGGAAGGCACTGAACCCAAAGAGGCACCCAACACTCAAATTGATAAACAGAAGGATTTGAAGTCTTCTCACCCTGAAGCAGCCAGTGGCAAACCACCAGTGCTGAGTGCCACACTGCCATCTGAGACACCTGATGCCAACCTGCCCAAGTCTAGAAAACCCAACCAAGAAGTGAAGCCTGGCAGTGTGGGATAAATACCTTCCAGTCCTAGACCAAAACCCCAACATCATTTTTAAATAAAAGTTATGAGATATTGGTTTCCCCAATTATTGCTGTATTTTATCCTTGTAATCTGCCAGTTCACTCAAAGATCCTCTGACCCCCCTGCCAACCCGCCAGCTATGTACCGCCCGCCAGGTGCTCCATTTGGTCCCGTTCACTTCACAGAGTACCCCCTAAAGCCCAAGTACAGATACTATACCGCCAACAACATACTAGCCCAGGACCCCTTGGCCAGAATCACTGAGAGAACCAGATACAACCAAGAAGGCCCTTTGTACATTATCAAACCCGGCCTGTTCAGAGATAAATACAAATTCCTCCCTGCCTACCAAATAGACATGGAGCCACCTGTCACCCCCAAGCCAATGCCCGCCTCCACCGCTGAGCTCCCACTGGACCATACCAACAAGCTTTTTGGAATTGTATATATAACTCTCACAGGAGTAATAGATACTATTGTCCCTGCCGCCGGTCCTTGTGTGACCGTACTACAGTCACTGCTGAGTATTTAGCCAAATAAATGCTCCAAAATATAAAGATGTTCTGTTTTTGCTGTTTATTACATATAGATAAGTTTGTTTGGAATTCTTGAGGGAAAGATTCCTAAAACTGGATATCTATGTTTAATAAAAGAACATAATATGGATGTTTAGTTAGGTTAGGCTAACTAAAAGAATTGAGGCAAGATTGGCTGAATCAATCTTGGAGACTAGGTGTCTCAAAAATGGGTTGATTAATCAGGAAGATTAATTAATAAATACAGGATATAATTAATGAGGATTTAATTATATTAAAATGGTCTTGACTTTGTCAAGAAGTTTGGTTAAGGTTAAAACCATGGAAAACCCCCGGAATTAGGGGTAAAAGCGCCGCGTTGGCAAATTTATTGGATTAGAAGCGCCGTTGCGCCGCCTAATGGATTTGAGAGGCGCCACTATCAAAATTTCTCAGGTGCTGGGGCGCTGCCTGGGGAAATTGCTGGGCGCTGTGGTGTTGCCTAGTTCAAGTTTTGAAGCAGTTTAATGGGTTTTAAGGGGGAAAATCATTAAATGCAAAAATAACTAAATAAAGGCAAGGATGCCTAGGAATTCAGGTTTGATCAGCTGGTTCCCAGTTGGAACACTGATAGCTGAGTTTAGGATGTGCAATCTGCAGGGTTTTGGCGCTGGGAGCTGGTGAAGCTCCATGCCAAATCAGTACATTGGGTTGGATGGAGTCAGGTGACTTCTGCCCATTGTAGGTCAATTCTCATAGGTTGAGAATTGTTGGTGATCTATCAGGTAAATATCTATGTTGGATGACTCAAATGTCATAGACCACGTGACGCAAATCATTGGTTGATTCAGGAACCAGAGGGGTTTTCAGCTGTGTATGCCCCAAATGGTATATAAGCAAAAACAGTTAAACATTAATAAAATATATTCACATTGTTAAGTTTTGACGCTTTCCCCTCACCTATTTTTCAATTATCATGTCTTCTTTGTTAAAATTTAAGAGAGCCAAATTTGGAGTACTTTGGGTAGAAACCGCTGCTGCAAGGAAGGAGGTTCCTACAAGTTAATTGGAAGAAGCTTGGGCCAGCCTGGAGGTCACCAAGACTGTTCCTTCAGAGTCTTTGGTGAAAGTAAAGGCTGCATTCAAAGAGCTGTATTCCAAGTATTTTGCAAAGGAGGGGACTCCTGCCCAAGGAAACAGAATCTATGCTTGGGATGCCTTGAATTTGTTAGTAGGATGTGATGAAATCTTAAAACAAGTAAAAGAAATAGCAAACTGTGAAATTGAGGCGTTGAGAGCAAGAGAGGAAAAAAGCGTTGAAATCATAGCTTGTTGGCGGGATGACAACAAAGTGTTGTCCCAGAAATTGCCTCCCTGGAGGCAAAGCTCCTCAAAGCTTTGTCACAGGAAGGTAATGGCAATAAGATTCAAGGACAGAATAATGGTGGGGTGGACTGGTTAGGCCTGGATGCGCCACATCTTGGTTGTGGTTGGGCAAGTCAATGTCCTAGCTCATTAAGTTAGCACCAATTCTTTGGTGGGCCCTGCCCACCCAGTCCGCAACCTGCCAGTTCCCAGACACTAGCAAGCCGGCCAGTCAGGGTTGGTTCCCTGACAGCTATCTCTTCATACCCAATCTCACAATGAGCTTACAGGACAAGGGACAGCCATAGGCTTTGACAGACATAAGTGAGATACTGATGCTGAACCTTTTTGAACAGTTATTGGTTGTGGATGAGAGTATCCTGGGATAGCTTCTGTAGGGCCAATCAAGTATCCCCAGTCTCAGTGTTCCATGCTGAGAGTTAACCAGTCAGTTTTTAAAGTTGATCAGTTTAAGAAGGACAGAAGACCAGAATAGACATTTGCAAGAGTTCATCAGAATTTTGATGTTGTATGCCCAGTTGATGTAGCACTGTGAAGTTGTAACCTTGTAGTTGGAGAGCCTATCTAGCCTGGCGTCCTTTGGATTCTTTTAATTGATGTAACTACTTGGGGGAGGCATGATCCATGACAACTTTTAGGAATATTTCTGATGTTGTAACTGTGCTGTTTTAGCAGAGTTACACGGGGAAAATATTTAAGAACTAGATAAAATCTTTATTGAGAGATATTGATTATATAGTTATTGTGAACCCATGGATATCAGGAGCATGATTGTGTTGATCACACAGTTGGATGATGAAGGGGGTGACTTGATCCTGGTAATGAGTCAAGCACCAAAAAAGGTATCCACCGTAAGGGATCATCATCTGTTCATGGTGTTGGATTTAGAAATTTGAGTTGACTTCCTAGTCTGGCTTTGAGTGACTGAATAATTGGATTGTGGGTCACAAACCCGCTTACTTGGAACCTTATTGGCAGGTCAAGCTTGCTGTTTTGACACCCCCCCAAATGAAGGTTGGCCTCCTCTGGGGATAGGTAGTCAGGGAGTTTGTCAGGAGCCCAGGCGCCATAATGGACTAGTTGTTGTTCTGTGGCAAGTAGGGTGGTCTTGCGCTGTTTCTGTCTTGCCTTGCAGGGTCTCATGTAATCATGGTACAAGACCTTGTCCTGTTTACGTTTCCCCAGACCTTGCACAAGGTAAGTGTTGTTTTTGGTTGACTTTAGGATAATTTCTGGGCCTACTTTCTTGGGTTGAAGTTTACTTTTGTTGATGTTCATGACCCAAACTTTGTCACTGACCTCATGTTTGTTTTAGATGGGGGCATATGTCTTTTCTAGACGTTTGTTTTCTCTCTCTGTTTGATCACTGCTAGCTGCTAAGACCTGGGGATCTAAGCAAGGGGGAACCTTGCTTGGAATTTCCAGCCTGGGTCCTGATAAGGCTTGAATGATATTGGGCTGTGTGCCGTATACCAACTCAAAAGAACTTTTCCCGGTGGATCTGTTCACACAAGTTCTGCACACAAGTAGTGCAGTTGCTAATTGCTTATACCATTCCTCAGGTCTCCCGGCAGTGAGTTTGGCTAAGGCTTGCACAAGGCTGCCATTTAGTTGTTTCACACGTCCATTGGCCTGAGGATGATAGGGTGTTGTCACCGTGTGTTTGAATCTGTTCTTTGTGAGGTATACATTGGTGTCTTTGGAGATCAGTTCTTTCCCTCCATTGGTTATCAGGAGCTCTGGCTTTCCAAACTTGCTGATGATTTCTTTTCCTATGAACTGCTGTATGTTGTTGCTGGGGTGTGTTTTTACTGCTTGAGCCACTGGCCAGTGTGTGGCAAAGTCTATTGCCATAATAATATATTTCTTATTGTTGTGCTTTCCTGACATGAGGCCTACAATGTCAAGAGCCCAGACCTTGTAGGGTAATTGCGTGCAGATAGGCAGTACAGACTTAGGTGGTGTCTCACTTATTGTAAACTTTTTGCATACTTTGCACTGTTCTAAGACTTCTTGGACATCTTGATACAGGGTTGGCCACCAAGCCTTATGTTCAAGGAATTTGTATAGATTGCAGCTCTTTTTGTGCCCTAGGTCCCTATGGTAATGTAGGATGGTGTCAACTTGCTGGTGCATGGGGATATACAGGATGGTGGTCCTATCAGACGTTTTTTGATGTAGGATTCCGTGAATGTCTGCAAATTGGTGTTTGTTCTTAATAACTTTTTCCTTTATTATGTCCGTAGTACTAGGGGGGAAACCTTTGTCCTTTGTTTGAAGTACTAGGTGAGGCCAGTCTGGGTTGAGCCCATTTTTTCCCCTTGTAGCTCAGACGTACAGGCGTGAGAGTGTGTCTGCCATGGCAAGCTCAGGACCAGGTTTGTACTGTATGAGCATATTGAATCTCTCCAAGAGCTCCATCCAGCGGGCTTGGCAGCAAGATAGATTTGCTTGGGTTTTGAAGTATATGAGCAACTTGTGGTTGGTCAGTGCCGTGAATTTTTCTTGTCATTCTAGATAACAACCCCATTTGACTAGGCAGTGTACAATGGCCAGCAGTTCCTTGTCATGAATAGGATGTTGGCACTTGCTGTCTGTCAATTTTTGCAATTTGTAGGCTACAGGTAGGAAGTCGCCATTATTGTTTTTGATTTAAAGTACTCCCCCAATGGATGCGTCTGAAGCGTCTGTTTCCATTTGGTATTCCCCATCTTGTTTGGGGTACTGTAGGATAGGCGCTGACGTGCGTTTCTCCTTGGAGACGTCTGAAACAGAGGCATTGTTGGGGGGGGGGGGGTCCATACAAACTTGGATTTGGCGCCAGTTATGGCAGATAGAGGGACAGTCAAGACGCCACAGTCAGGTATGAAACAGTGTACGTAGGCCACCATTCCTAGAAACGTGTGGAGTTCCAACTTATCTTTGGGCAGTAGCATTTTGCAGATGGCCTGTATCTTCTGACTGTTGGGTTTGATGTTGTCTTTTAAGACTATGTGTCCAAGGAAGGGTAGTTGTTTGCAGAAGAACTGGCATTTGGAGGGTTTGGCTAGCAACTTGTGTTGTGCCAGGGTAGCAAAGACTGCTTCCAGGTCCTTGTGGTGTTGCTCCACCAAGGGGCTATAGACAATAATGTTGTCCAGGTACACTAGGGCATGTTTGCCTATGTGTGGCGCAAATACTTTGTTCATGAAGGTTACAAAGGTGGACAGGGCGTTGGTCATGCCAAAGTTGAGTACCACACATTTGTAGGAACCATACTTGGTGCAGAAGGCTGTCTTGGGGATGTCTTCCTCTTTAATACAGATCTAATTGTAACCTGCAGTTAAGTCAATTTTGGAGAAGACTGTGGCACCGCTCAGGGCATCAAAAAGGTCGTCAATGAGTGGTAGTGGGTAACAGTTCTTGATGGTAACTTCATTTAGGGCTCAGTAATCTGTGACCAGGCCAGGGTGCCATCCTTCTTAGCCACAAAGAAGACAGTGGCTCCAAAGGGGGATTGTGAGGGGCGGATAAGTCCTTTCTCTAATGCTTCCTTGAGGTAAGCACATAGGGCATTGTCTTCATTTGGGGTCAAGCAATATATGTGTTGTGCTTTGGGTACAGCTCCCTTGAGTTGAATGGAATGTTGGATGTATTTTTCTGGGGGTAACCCGGGTAATGCTTCCTTGAAGATTTCTGGGTGACAAGCCACAATTTTGCAATCCTGAGACGTAGTGGTGTCCTGGTGATCCTTGAAGTGTATGATCTTGTACTGGAAGGAGTCCCAGTCAATGGTCTTGAGGTTCTCTTTTTTGTCCAGGGTTTCTGTAATTACAAAAACATGGTTGTGTAGAAGTTGGTCCACTGAGTCAGTGTATATCTGGTGATTGACGCCTTCACATTTGATGGTCAATACCAAGGTTACCCAGTTCATGTGGGGGTTATTCTTTTGCAGCCAATCCAAACCTAGTACAATGTCAAGCTTGGGAAAGTCAATGAAAGGGCCTTAGATGGTGAAGTGCAGATTCTCAAGTATGACAGAGAAGGGGGTGGTCTCCCTTGTCACGGCAATGTGATGTTCATCAGCAAAAACCATGTTTTTCATCCGCAAAGGATTAGTGGTTAGCTTGAACTTTTCCACAAAGCTGCTGTTGGCTAAGGTTTGATCTGCGCCCAAGTCCAGGAGTGCCAAGCCTGTGTAACTGCAAAAACAGAAAGGATAGGACATCAGTTTATTGGGATGTCTGGCAATGATGTACAGTACTGGGTCCTCCAAGGTTACTTGGATCATTGTGCATTGGTCCACGTCCTTGGGGTGGTACTCATTGTTGGACAAGTCAGGAGTTGGGCAGGGAGAGCTTGGCTTGCTTAATGCTCTCCCTGGGCTTTTTCCTCGTCTTGGTTGCCCTGTGTTGCAGTGATGCAGAAATGGGTACAGTGTGACTGACCATTGTTTCTGTTTCCATGTCCATTTGAAACTGCGGGTTTATGGTTTGTACTATTGCTACTGTTTCTAGGAGGTGGCCAACTGGAGCAGCCAGCTGAGTGAGAGTCTTTGGGTCTCTCTTGTTTCCAAGTTTGTGACTTATGGTGAGCATTGGATATTTGCTCTGCTTTCTTCCCTTTGCAATACAGGCTCTGTAAATTGGTCACTTGGTCCAGGTTCACGTGTCTCATTACATGCAACTTGAGGGTGTTGTAGTACATGAGGTGTGTGGCTGGGGTGTCAAAAGCCATATCAGAGGGAGCACATAGACAGAGTTCCTTGTAGGCACAGGTGAGTTCCTTAACAGTGCCTGTCTGGGTTAAATTCTTTACTTGACGTATTATCATGAGTGTGGTGTCCTTAAGCACAAATCTTGCCAATAAGTCCTTTTTGAACGTAGACCCAGTCCTTCTCAGTGTGTTCCTCATGCCACTTGTTGCACCAGGTGCTAGCGTCATGAGTCAGTCAGATGGAGATCTTGGCAATCCAGAATTGTTTCAGGCATTCCATCTGGGCCAGCTTGCTTTGGGCTGACTGGATCCATGCGGCGGCATTGTTGTTGTTGGCCCCGGCAAAGGATTCCAGGGCAGCATTTTGAAGTCTTTGGGCTACGTAGGCTGGCATGATATTTTCATCAATTGTACAGGGCGCGGCAGAGGATGCCTGGAAGAACCCTTGGGCAGACAGGGCATTGAACACAGGAAGTGGTATCACCATGTTCTGGTAGAGGACAGACCCATTGGGTATCTCAGTGCCGGGTGCGTACGGTGTCCAGTCCACTGGGAGGCCAGACAAGATTCTATTGAGGATTTTTTTTTCTGCAGCAAGTACAGACAACACGCGGAATTTTGGGGAATAAAAAGTAGGAGGGAGAACCTACCTGTTCTACCAATGTTGTAACTGTGTTGTTTTAGCAGAGTTACAAGGGGAAATATATAAGAACTAGATAATAATCTTTATTGAGAGATAGTGACTATATAGTTATTGTGAACCTATAGATATCAGGAACATGATTGTGTTGATCACACAGTTGGATGATGAAGGGGGTGACTTGATCCTGGTAATGAGTCAAGCACTAAAACAAGGTATCAATGTAAGGGATCATCATATGTTCATGTTGTTGGATTTGGAAATTCAAGTTGACTTCCTAGTCTGGCTTTGAGTGACTGAATAATTAGATTGCGGGTCACAAACCCACTTACTTGGAACCTTATTGGCAGGTCAAGCCTGCTGTTTTGACACTGACATTAACCAAATTTCTACATGTATGCCCATTTGGGGAAAGAAATGAACTATGAGCCCAAAGAATTCTCAGTATTGATGAAGAGCAACTTTTGGAGAAGCTTTGAATATAGATTTAAGAAGGAGAGAAGTATATTTTATTGGATATACTTTAGAATTTATATATCTTGCGCTGTGGTGGGGATTTAAGTTGGATCAAAGATAAGGGTGGTCATGTGCAGAATAGATCCAAGTTGCTGGATACCTGGAAAATTCATGAAATATTAGTTTGTTGCAATTTCTGACATGTCAAACTGTATATTAGATTGGCACAAAACTGGGCAATGACTGGATGTTAAGTGTGTTGGCAACAACCAGAATACCAGTATGTCAGCTCCTCAACACACCCCTCTCTTAAGGAGTTACTCTGGTACATCAGGAGGGGTTTTGCTTTGAGATCTGCTGCCCGATGTTCCTGGAGTTGTTTACTAGTAGGTAATAGCCAAGTCAAGTGTTCCCCTTTGCTGAGGAAAAGGCAGGATCTGTGATACTTTTTGATGATGGGGTCTTAGAACTTGACCAGGTAGGTGTTTCTGTCTGGTCTGTATTTGATAACTCTTCCTGGTCCTCTGTGTACTGAATCCAGCTTCTTTCTGTTTCCAGCAAGGATTCAGATGAGATAATTGACTGGGAGTGATTCCTCTACAGATGTCACCTTTTGTACTTTGTCTCTTGGTTTCTGCTATCTTAGCTTTGAGGTGTATGTGTTGTAGCGCTGGAGCCTGTTCCACTGTGGGGGGTTTCCCTGGGGAATCTTCACATATGATTGGCTATTGCAGGTGATTATTTCCAGTTTGTACCTGTAGGTTAGCTCAAACAGTGAATAGCCTGTTCCTTGATTGGTGCGGACCTGTGATACTAGTAATGCATGTTTCACGTATAGTGGCCATGTGTCTTTGGCTTTTTCATCCATTATTTTCTCTAGGGTCCTGATAAGGCTGCTGTTTAGGCGTTCCACTCTGCCGTTGGCCTGTGGCCTGTATGGGGAGGTTTGGGAATGTTTAATTTTTTTTGGATTTTAAGTTGTTGTTTACTACACAACCTGATGACTCTGTTGCTCCATCAGTTATGATGTAGTCTGGAGTGCCATAGTTGGCTATGATTGCTTTGTTATTTAATTGGTTTATTGTTTCTACTTTGTGATCCTTTGTTGCCCAGCAGATAGGCCAGCGTGTAGCAAAGTTGATGGCTACAATTAGGAAACATTGAAATGTCTTTGTTTCTGGGAAGGGGCCCACCATGTTGCAAATAATGGCATTCACCATGTTTTGATTTTGCCTTTGTTGGGCCATTTGAGGACAAATCTCTTGCTTTTGCTTTTGACTCTTGAAATGAACTGGCTTCTGCTTCAGGAAATATGATTGTTTGGCTTCCTGACTCTGCGCAACTCACTTGCCCCACTCATGCTTGTGATAAGTGATCCTACCGTCCTGGTATTGTTTTGTGGTATTCCTAACCACTATATATTCCATTTCACATTCACCAATAAAAATTAAGTTCTATTCACATTTTTGTCTTTGTGTCTTCTGTACTTCTGCGCCTCTCTCTAGCCACGCCTAGTAGAGATTATTCTTCCAGGGCCACAAGGTAAACGCTATTGCCTTCCCTGTTATCTAACCAAGACTTAGTATGAATCCAATCCTAAGGTTAGGATTCCCTGTTGTGTGTCTGTGCTGCGCCTCAGAACACAACACACCACGTCTAGTCCCCAAACTTTGAATGGTTCAGGGTCAGGTACTGGGTTGACCGTTGGCTGGGGAGCCTTTGTGCTGGTGTATTTCTTGCACACTGTGCACTTTTTCAGAACATCAATTATATCTTGTTTAAGATTGGGCCACCATACTATCTCTTTTAGAGTGAGGTATAGGTTATTAGCCTTTGTGTACCCCTGTAGGCAGTGATGGCTGAGGATAGTGTCAACTCTTTCTGCAAGTGGGATGTAGGAAGAATGTTTGTCTTTAACAATGTGGTATACTGTGCCATTTGATACATGGAAATAATTTTTGTTTCTTACTAATGTATTGTGGGTTAGTTGGTGTGTTGAGGGGTCTTTCCCTTTGGTTTATACTCAGTATTATATAGATTTGACCAGTCAGGGTCCAGGTGGTCAGGATGGTCCTCTATTGGCTGACATAGCCTAGAGAGAGCATCAGCTGTGACCAGCTCTGCCCCCTTTTGTACTGTATGTCCAGGTTAAGCTGCTCAAGCAGGGACATCCATTTGGCTTGTTGCCATGCAAGTGTGTTTTGAGTTTTGAAGTATATTAAAGATTTATGGTCAGTTAGTACTTGAACCTTTAAATTTTCTTCTAGATAACATCTCCATTTCTTGCATGCACAATATATTGCTAGTAATTCCTTATTGTGTATAGGGTACCTCTGCTCAGTGTTAGTTGGTTTTCTACTTTTGTAACATACTGGCAGGAAGTCTTTCTGCCCTGGCTAGCAGATGTGTAGTACTGCGCCAATGGCTGTGTCACAGGAATCCTACTAAAGCTCATAGCACCCATTGTTATTAGGGTATTGCAAGTTTGGCGCATCAATAAAAGCTTGCTTTAGTAGTTGAAAATTCTTGTCAAATTCTTGTGTCCAGATGAATTTATTTTTGGCATTACCCTTGGTTGGGTCATTGATTGGTGAAGTTAGTTTCCTGCAGTGTTTGATGTATTTCCTTAGGTAAGCTACCATTATAAGAAAGCATTTAACTCTTTTAACAGAGGTGGGGTGTTGCATGATATTTATGGCTTTTATTTTATCTGTATCTGTTTTGATGCCACCATCAGAGACAATGTAGCCCAAGAAAAAAGTTCCTTTCCCATAAATTAGCACTTGCTAGGCTTTTTGCAGAGTTTGTGCTTCACAAGTCAATTGGATGTCTTACATACATATGTAAGGTGTTTCTCTTTGGTTTTTGAGAATAGGATGATATTTTCAAAGTAGCATAATGTATTTGAGAGACCGTTCAGTGATTGGTTCATCATTGTGACAAACATTGTGGGAGTGTTGGTTGTCCCAAAGTTCATTAACCTACACTCAAAGGATCCAGATTGCCTACAGAAAAAAGTTTTTGGTATGTCCTTTTCCTTTACCTCTACTTGGTTGTAACATGAGGTGAGGTCAATTTTGGAGAAAAAATTGACTCCAGAGAGTCTTGCAAACAGATCCTCTATGAGTGGGAGGGGATATTTATTCTTTACTGTGCTTGCCTTTATTTCTCTGTAGTCAGTTACTAAACAAATAGTGCCTTCCTTTTTATTTACAAAGAACACTGCTGCCCCCACGGGAATTCAGACGGGCAAATGAATCCTTTAGTTAGGTTGTCCTCAATATGGGCCTTGAGGGTTTGGGTCTCCATGAGAGAGAGTCTATAGAGAGGTACAAGTTTGGGCATGGCCTTGTATAGTTCAATGCCATGTTTGACTTCCTGTTTGGGGGTAGCTTTGTTAGCTCTTCTTTAAATACATGGGTATATTCATTTGGGAGTGCTTCAAGCTCTGATAATTGGATTTTGATTGTTTGTATATTATTGAATTTGATGTACCATGTTATTTGGAGTGTAATATATTTGGTTAGACATTCCAAGCTGTCCTGATTTATGACTTGGACAAATACTGTATCTCTTAGAATTAGGTTGTTGGGTTCTTTGAGAATGTTGAAATTGACTCCATTGTGTTTTTTGTCATGGTTTTTGTTTTCCAATATATACTGGGATTCACTTGGGTGAACCAGTCCATGCCTGCTACAATGATGTGGTTTATGTTGTTCATGACAAGTCCTTTGATGGAAGTTTGTATGCCTTGGAGGTCAATTCTGAAGGGAGTTGTTTTGCCTTTGAGTAGAACCTTTGATTTGTCTGCCATTCTGGCATATTTGAAGTTGGATTTGACAACTGGTATTTTGTACTTGGTTAAAAATGGTTTGCTAACCATGGTGTGTTGTGCACCAGAGTCAAATAAAATTTTATTTTTATGAGATTTATAAGTGCATGGGTAGACAAGAAGTTGTGAGCAATCTTTAATTTTTACGTTCATAAAGATAGAAGATTGCGGGACACGTGGGATGCAAGCAGCAAAGTTTGTGCCTTGATACAATTTCTTGTTGGTTTTTGGGGAGACGGGGGCACATAAGCCTGTTCCCTCTTCTTTTCACTGTTTCTCTGTTTTGAGACCTTTGAGGTCAGATAATGTGGGGTCAGATTCATAGCAGGTTGCTGTTTCCGCATTGTTCACTTTGGCAGTGTCCTCTTTCTTGGGACGGGAGCAATTTGCGCTCTGGCTGCAATTGCCATTGTTACAGTTGGAGTTACTGCTGCTATGGTTGGAGTTTTGGCGCTTGTTGTCATTATAGTTGTCTCTGTAATTGCCATTGGAGGAGTAGTTACTGTTGTGTGCAGCATATTCCATATTTGTGCGCTTTTTTGCGCGTTTGGCTTCTGCAATGAGCGCAGGCATGAAGGTGTTAGCCTCTGGACAGATGAGGGCAGCAACAGAAGTTTTCATTCTGTTGATGAATGATTTTTTAGTGTGTAGATTGTTGGCTTGTACTGGGTTTTGGATCTTGCGGTGTATCTCTTTATAATTCATTGGTGTAAGCTGTGACAGTGGTCTTCTGAGGAAGATGACTGAGCTGTATGCAATACCTTGGAGGGATTTAGTACGCAGAAGTTATGGGTGATGTCAGCTTTGAATTCTTCCCAGTTATAAAGCTGTTTGTATGTTTGTGAGCCAACCCAAGTGGCAAACCAGTTAGCTGTGGCCTGGTACAGGCGCTTGCTGGCTTCCTGAACCCATTTTTTGTGGGGATGCAGCTGATGTGGAGTTTATTGCCAGTGTGGTCTAGCCAGTTGATGATGTTTTCTTTGTTTTTACCAAAGAACTTGTTGATACCAATGTACTTGGTGTTGATAACTTTGCCTGTGATAGGCGGCTGTGTTTGTTTGTGGTTGGAAAGAGCAACTGTATTGAATTATCTTGGTGCATGCTTTGGGCATGACTAGTCCTCCAAATATGGTGCATCCATTAGGTATATCTTTGTCAATGTTGTGGGCGCAGAAGTATGTCTTCCAGATCTCCTGGGATGTGGCCTGGTTGAGTATGTGAGCAAAGGTGAGTGTTTTCTATTCAGTCATTTTCTCTTTCATTGGTATGATCAAAAATTGTAGCTGCTACCAGTGATAAGGAGTGCCCTTTTGGGCAAGCTTCAAATTTGAAATTAAGGAGAGAAGTGTGAGAGAGGAGGGCTAAACTAACTAAGTTTGGCTCCCATCCCGGTGAAACAAACCACCAGGATGCCATCCAGTGCAGAACTGGTATGGCTGCTCAGAGGGGGGACCACAGGGAGGACACCGGGGACAACTGAGGAAAGTAGGCATTCAAACCCATCAGTATCAGGCCGGTGAGCAACCAAGGGGTGCTGGTAGGAGCAGGAGAGGACACCTTGGGGGACCCGGGGGTACTGTATGTCTCTGGACCATGTTGGGGAGGGGAGGCATGAGAGGCACTGCTTCTTCAGAAACGGGTGAAGTATGATCCACTGTGTCCAAGTCCAAATCATCACACGTCAGGCTCTTGACCACAGCCTCTCCAGAAAAGAGAAGACCGCTGGGGAGGTCCCAGAGACTAGCAGGGTCTCTACCTACCAGACGGGCTGATAAAGAGATTTTCCCCCACAAATCAGGGGAGGTGGTCCACAGAAGCAGCAAAAACAGAGCCAAAGAAAATACCACAAATTTAAGAGCTGGGAGTATCATAGGAATATTCAGCACAAAATTTGGAGTAGGACAGTATATTTTTCTGACAAAAATCATACAGAACAGGGGCTGGTAGGGTATACTTAGCAAAATAGAGCCAAACTGTAATAGAACGGGTCCAGAGAGCTTTACAATGGTTGTGAGAGGCTTGGCAAGAACAGCAAGCAAGAGCGGGTTCAAAATCAATGATTTTAATAGAAAATTCAAAATAATAATAGGAATTATAAAGAAAATCAATTTAAAATTTGAGTTTCAAACTTGGTTTTTGAAAGCAAGAACGGGAAAGACAACTACTAGATGAATCAACACTAGTATAGGAGGCCAGCTGAGAAGCCAGGTTCAAAACTGGCTGGCAGAAGGTAAGCTTGGAACAGAAACTAACACCACAATCTTTAGGCTGTAGGAATTCAAAACTAGGTTCCAAATAACAACAAATTTAAAAATAAAGTGCAGATGGCTCCAAACTTTAATATTATTAGAAAATAGACAAGCAGGGGACTAGAAGTCCCCTTGCTTGCATAAAAGGGATGGGCTGCAAATAAGATGGGTCACATGACAGTGGAACTAAATCCAATTGGCTGGAGGCAAAACTTTGCTAGGCAGGGGCAGGGAGACTGGAGGGTTTCATTCCAATTTCCGTGGTCAGATCTGATTGGCTGGAAGAGGCACTGGTCATTTGGAATTCACTTGGGTTGCTTAGTGTCAATGTGGCGACCTCTGATTGGCCAGCTCTAATGGTTTTTAGAAGTGGGCAATACCAAGCTAATAAGTAGTCTAAATTAACCAGTGTTTCTTCCCAGGAGGGAGCAACCAAAGGCAAAGGTTCCGCAGGATAGGCCAGCACAAACCTCTCATCTACCTTGTGAGCTAAATCATTTAAGGAATGAAGGGGTTTGGCGGGCGTTTTAGAACCTTTCTTGGTACAACAAGGGAAAATTGCGCAATCCAAAGCCAGAGGTGGCAGTGAATTTACAAGAAGTATATTTTATTGGATAATACATTTGACTTATATAGCTTTAGCTGTGGCGGAGATTTAGTTGGATCAAACCTAGGGGTTGGCTGTGTGTGGGATGGGTTTGAGCCACTGGATACTTGGACAGTCATGTGATATTGCTTGGTTGCCATTTACAGTATGTTGAACTGTATATTGGGAGGGCGCCAAATCAGGCAATGACTGGATGTTAAGTGAGTTGGCAGTAGCCAGAATACCTTTACATCCAGCTCCTTGACACTAGGTAGGTGTTGTTGTTTAACTCTAGAATAATGGTATGCCCCACTTTCTCAGGCTTTAACTTGCTTTTTTCTGTTTTAATTACCCATACTTCATACCCAACTTTGTGTCTATCCTGGATGCGGACAAAATTGCTTTGTAATTGCTTTTTTCTCTCTCTCCTTTTGATTGTTATTGTCTTGGAGTACTTGGGAGTCAGAACAAGGTGGTATCTTTTTTGGTATCTCTAGCTTGAGCCATGTGAGGGCTTGAATGATGTTAGGCTGAAACCATAAACTAGTTCAAATGGACTCTTTCTAGTAGATTTATTCACCTGAGTACAACACACAAGGATTGTGGTTGCTAATTGTTTGTGCCAGTCCTCAGGTGTGCCAGAGATGAGTTTAGAAAGGGCCTGCACCAGGCTGATGTTCAGTTGCTTGACCCTGTCATTATTCTGAGGATGATATGGTGTGGTTACAGTGTGTTTGACGCCTTGTTTGACAAGAAAAACGTTGGTATTGTCAGAAGTCAATTGTTTTACCCATTGTTAATCAATAGTTTTAGTTTTCTAAACTTACTGATGATCTCCTTGCCTATGAATCTTTGTATGTTGTTACTAGTGTGGGCTTTGACGGCTTGTGCCACTGGCCAATGTGTAGCAAAGTAGAAGGCTGTGATGATATATCTCTTATTGTTGTGCTTTTCTGATATTGGCCCTACAATGTCTAGGACTCACACCTTGAAGGTTATTTGGGTGTGAACGGGTAGTACGGATTTAGGTGTTATGTTACTCTTGGAGAACTTTTCACACACCTTCCATTGATCAAGTACTTCCTGCACATTGCAGTACAGTGTGGGCCACCAAGCTTTATGTTTCAAGAACTCATATAGTTTTTGGCTCTTGGTGTGACCTAGATCTCAATGGTATCAAAGAACAATGTCAATTCCTTGGGGAGTAAGAATGTATGTAACAGTTGTTACATCAGTCATCTTGCAGTGAAAGGTTATGTAGATGTCTGCAAATAGGTGCTTGTTTTTTCACTACAGTGTCTTGGGTGATATTTTTTGTGCCCAAGGGAAAACCATTGTCTTTGATATGAAGGTCTAGAGTATCCAGTCTGGATCCAAGCCATTCTAACATCTGGAGGCTCTCATGTACAGGCGGGACAGAGCATTGTATGTAAATAGTTCTGGTCCAGGCTTATATGGGATATTCAGGTTAAACTTTTCTAGAAACACCATCTAGCAGGCCTGCCACTGGGAGAAATTAGCTTGTATCTTGAAATAGATGAGGGAATTGTGGTCTGTCAAGGCAGTGAACTCCTCCTGTCACTTCAATTAGTATTGCCACTTGGCTAGACAATGCACAATGTCAAAAACCTCCTTGTTGTGTGAGAGGTAGCAACAGTCCCCATCAGTCAGTTTTTGGGATTTTTAGGCCACTAGCAAGAAGTTGTCAGATTTTGTCTTGATGTGGAGTACATCCCCAATGGATGACTTGGACAAATATGTTTCCATCTGGTAATCCTTGTCTCTTTTAAGATATTACAGAATGAGGAAATTTACCAGCTTTTCTTTTAGGCAGTAGAAACAGTTGCCTTGTTGTGGGGTCCATAAAAATTTAGATTTAGCACATGTGATTTCAGATAAAGATACCATGATAATGCTGCAGTCTGGAATAAATTGGGGCACATAGGCTATCATTCCTAAGAAAGTTCTGAGTTCCCCTTTGTCTTTGGGGGCCAGCATCTTGCATATGGCTTGGATCTTTTGCTTTTTGGGATTGATACTGTCTTTGGATACAACATTCCCTAGTAAGGGGAGCTGCTCCTGGTAGAACTAGTACTTGAAAAGTTTGATAAGAAATTTTATTGCACCAAGGTTGCAAACACTGTCATGGTAGTTTCCTTAATGCCTGGTATCACATGTCTTAATTAAAAAGCAAGAAAGTTGAGAAAGCTGTTAAACAAGTCAATTGAGATGAAAGATTTAAATCAAACTGTTGATTGAAAATGGGTCACTGCTTCTCCAGTTTGTCAGCATGATTCAATTACCATTTATAATTTGACACTGATAAATAAACACATCTGAGAGTTACTCAATATAACCTTGTTTATCAAAATGGTTGACAAAAACTAATCATAAAAGGGATTTTTGTGTTCTGGACAAGATACTCTTTAGATAATGTTACAAATAGGACATGGATTCAGGTGGTGTTGCTTAGTCAAAAAAGTTAGATCATTTTGGAATTTTTTTACTGTTTAACTCTAAGAGTTGATTCCTCCTTAAAATTCACTTAATAAACCAAATATATTCTGGTATAACTTTATTTCAAATGCATCCTGTAGTGGACTACTTTGCTACATTCCTCATAACCTGATATTGAATTGGATTGCAACTGGAAATGGGGCCCTGCTTTGGGTTCTTTGTTGGTAGTATCACCTAACGTTACCCCAATGTCTGCTCATCTTGGAGTCTTTACTGCTGAATATGAACCTGATACAGTTGTTACTTCCCAATGTCCAGATTTCCATTCTGAAGACACTTTGATTCTTTTGTAGGCTATTTATATGAGACTGTAAGGATTGAAAATTCTTTTACTCTCAAACCCCAGGCTCAAGGTTGGGATTTGAACCCTGACCCTGAATCCCCACAGGCCGCCTGCCCACATTTTCCTGGGGTTGATTCCCCGCAAGCTGAAGCCAAGAATGATGGTCAAAATAGTAAAGCAAGCCAAACCAAAGAAATCAGCGCACCAAATGGAGGAGTAATCAAGGTGCCTAATGGAGGGAAAAACTTCAACCATTAGCTTCATGAGCTTGAAGTCTGCACTGGGGTCAATTAAGAGCCATCCTGTCAGGGATCCAGCCTGTGGGGGGTCCCTGAGAACTTGCGGGTGGACAGCCTGCGGGCCCAGCAGAGAGGGACCACCACAAGATTGGAGCTAACTTTACAATATAAGATAACAATTTGCCCAGGAGGGCCCAAGGTCCACTGGCAGGTACCATAGAATCTATCAAGCTGGTAAGAGTGATGAACATCACCCCAAATATTTGAGTGGAAGTGGATTCACTTGAAGCAACAGATTCTTGCGGGCGTTTGGGCTGCAGGGTGAGAGGCAGAGTCATGGGGACCAAATACTCAGGCAGGTAGTTGTATTTGTTGCAGAATAGCAGGGGAGGAATAGTGATCTTGCGGCCTTCCCTGTATACAGTTTTGGTCTCTCTAGTTCTTGCCTCTGGATTATAGATTAGGATTTCCTCTAGGGTGAACTCCAAATATGCAGGATTGGGAGGGTACTTGGTGAAATGTACGGGGCTGTAGGGGACTCCTGGTGGACGGTAAAACTCAGGCAGTTGGTCCGCGGCTTCTTGGGATTGTAGGGTGTGGGGTGCGGAACCGTGTGAGGTAGACTGTAGATAAAATAGAACTAAAATCAAATATGAAATAACCTGGTTGAACCAAAGGTTCATGTCACTCTATTGTAAGAATGGCAATGGGCATCTTCCTGGCAGTCCAGGGTATAAGTATGCCCATCTGTCATGGGAAAACTTTTACAAATTTCTCTGGCCCAGGTGGTACTGTTTACCTGATCTTTCCTGTATTTAGTGGCATTCATTGCAGGAGTTAAATCATTGGCTGGTTTGAACTGGGAATACTCTAATTTCCTTGTTAGGTTGTGGGGTTGGTTAGTTCTGGGTGGCCCACATTTATTGGGAAGTTTCTCTATTTCCTTTCCTGTGGAGGCCCAAGTTATTTTGGGTTCTATGGCTGGGCCCACCCACTGATTGTTTGCATCAACAGGAACCTTTAGTGTGGGATTCATTGATGTAGATGATTTTGATTCATCCAGCTTTAAGGGGATTTCCAAAGTCAAGATCTGCTCTGACTTGAGCCTGAAAATCTGCGAGCAGCTGGGGGCCGGTCCTGTGGGCTGGCGGCCCGCAAGGTCTCAGGGTTAAAATCCGATAGTTGAGGCTTATCAGTAATTATGGTCAGTAGGAGTTTGTCACTAGTGACACATCCCCATAAGGAGGCACAGGCCTGTGGCCCAACCCCATGACCACAACTCTAGAGCAAGATAATCAGGTAGCTAAATTGGGAGTCTTGACCAATGAAAGACCTCCCGGGCCAATTACCATTTTTCTGCCTTTGAACCCAAGCACCCAGATCCCCCAGACCTACATTTCCCAATTCCCTGATAAACCCCTGTTTGAAATATTAAGCTTGGAAGTGGGGTGCTATATAAACCAAAGGACCCCACGCTTCAAACTTATTGCCATTTTTGAATAAAGGTTATGTTATTTTGGCTTACACAGTTACTGCCTTATTTTGCCTTTGCCATATATCAAATCAGTACAAGATTATCTGGCCCTTCTGCCCCTTTGCCTGCAGATTCCTGCCATCCAGGTGTTTCCTTTGGTCTTGTCCACTTCACGGAGTATTCTCTGAAACCTTAATATAAGGATTAAATCCCAGAAAAGATCCTTGAACTAGATCATTTGGCCTGCATACAATCTGCAGTTAGATACAACCATCAAGGCCCTAGGATATTATCAACACCTAAGTTGTTTAGAGGCAAATTCAACTGCCTGCCTGCCTACAAACTTCACATGGAACTGCCTGTGACCCCCAAGCCAATGCCTGCCTTCTCACCTGACCTCCTAACTAATCACACTGGCAAGCTGTTTGGAATTATGTACATCACCCTCACAGGGGTGATTAACACTATAATCCTGGCTGCCAGCCCATGATCCTGGATGGGTGTTGCAACTGAACCAATGAGGATTCAGTATTTGAGTTGAAGAAGACATCAGTCCAATATAAAGGACAAGAATGAAAAGAATAAGATATTGTTTATTGTAGAATATTATAATTAATATACTATATGGGGAAAGCCACAAGGCCACAAGGGGGTGGCATAGTGGTGTGTTCCATGTAAGGTTTGAAGCCAAGGAATAACTTGTGTGAGGATCAGCAGGTCAAATTGGTAGCGCTCCTAATTAGGAGGAAGTGCCCACCATTCAACATTGCCACCAGATTGGCTCATGCCGTTAGACACGTCAAGGGGTGACTCATTGAGCACCCCCTGTGTATTGTAAGATATGTTAGCAGGCAAGTCTGGAAACTTGTTGCAACATAGGAAAGTCCTTATCCTACCTATTTAAGTTAGCTCCTCTCCTTTGGTGGACTTTACCCGCAAAAAACCTATCCTGAGTGATTCCCAAAACAACAGTCCAGCCACCCAAGACTAGATCCCTGACAGAGACTTCTTTGGTTGGGTTTAATTAACTTGTTGAACCCCAGCGCTTCCTTTGGAAATTTCACTAAATGGTATCTGTCAGGGATCCCGTCTTGGGTGGCTGGACTGTTGTTTTTGGAATCACTCAGGATAGGTTTTTTGAGGGTAAAGTCCACCAAAGGAGAGGAGCTAACTTAAATAGGTAGGATAAGGTCTTCCCCATCCAGGACCACAGGCAGCGGCCAGGATTATAGTGTTAATCACCCCTGTGAGAGTGATGCACATAATCCTAAACAGCTTGCCAGTGTGATTGGTTGGGAGTTCAGGTGAGGAGGCAGGCATTGGCTTGGTGATCACAGGCAGTTCCATGTGGAGCTTGTAGGCAGGCAGGTAATTAAATTTGCCTCTAAACAACTTAGGTGTTGATAATATCCTAGGGCCTTGATGGTTGTATCTAACTGCAGATTGTATGCAGGCCAAATGATCTAGTTCAAGGATCTTTTCTGGGATGTAATCCTTATATTCAGGTTTCAGAGGGTACTCTGTGAAGTGGACAAGACCAAAGGAAACACCTGGATGGCGGGAATCTGCAGACAAAGTGGCAGAAGGGCCAGATGATCTTTTACTGATTTGATAGATGGCAAAGACAAAATAAGGCAGTAGCTGTATAAGCCAAAATAACATAACCTTTATTCAAAAATGGCAATAAGTTTGGAGCCTGGAGTCCTTGGGTCTATATAGTACCCCACCTTCAAACTTATCATTTTCTATGGGGGTTCATCAGGGAATTGGGAAATGTAGGTCTGGGGGATCTGGGTGCTTGGGTTTAAAGGCGGCAAAATGGCACCTGGGCTGGGAGTTCTTTCTTGTTCAAAGATCTCAAATTGGTGTTGTAACTGAGCCAACAAGGATTCAGTACTTGGAATTGGGGAAGACAACATTCCAATAGAAAGGACAGAATAATAAGAATAAGGTATTGTTTATTGTAGAATATTTTGACTAATATACTATATGGGGAAAGCCACAAGGCCACAAGAGGGTGGCATGATGGGAAGTTCCATATAAGGTTTGAAGCCAAGGAATAACTTGTGCGGGGATTGGCAAGTTGAATTGATAGCACTCTTAATTAGGATGAAGTACCTGCCATTTGATATTGCCATCAGATTAGTTCATGTTGTTAGATACGTCAAGGGGTGACTCATCAAGCGCCCCCTGTGTATTGTAAGATACATTAGCAGGCAAGTCTGGAAACTTGTTGCAACACCCCCCTTGCCCCCTTCTTGTTATCAGACATTAAGACCAGAGTCTGCAGAAGATCTGGGAAGGTCTGCACAAACAGCTTTTGTGTGGGGATGGCATGGCAGGGGCGCAAGTAATCATGATGAAGCTTCTTGGTGTTCCCTTGGGCATCTTCAAGTTGATAAGTGTGATTGTCATAGACTGCAGCTATTTTGAAGGGCCCTAGGTAGTTGGGCTCCAACTTGGCAGAATTGGGATTGAGGGTGTAGACAGGGTCCCCTACAGCGTATCTAGCTTCAAGGTGCTTTGCCCCTCCTGCAATCTGCTCGTGTTTGATCTCCTGGGCTTTGGAACGCCATTGGTCTAGGGATAGAGTTGTTATTAGGAAAGGCTTGTTGGGAACCTTGGACCGTAGCTTTCCCTGTTCAACCCCTGTCAGACTTTCAGGTGTCCCAAAGGCCAGGGTACTGGGTCTGAATCCTGTTCCCCTGTTGATTCTAGCTTGCAAAATAAGTAGAGCAGTGGGCAGGTGTTCAGTCCATGAGGTGTTAGGGTGCTTCTGTGAGAGCTTGGCAATCAATTGGACCAGTGAGCCATTTAACCGTTCCATGCGTCCATTGGCTTGAGGATGATAGGGAATCATAACTATATGTTGGAGCGCGTTCTTGGCACAGTATGCCTTCATGACATGCCCAATAAGTTCTGGGCCGCCATCTGTGATGAGACGTTTGGGTTGCCCAAAGCAGGCCACAATTTCCTTGCCAATAAAGCGGGTGATGGTGGTGGCAGTGTGGTTGGTTGTTGCCCAGACCACTGGCCAGCAAGTGAAGTAGTTGATGGCAGTGATAATGTACTTCTTTCCCAGTCTGTCTTTGGGGAATGGCCCCACAATATTGAGGGCCCACTGCTTGAAGGGTTCCATGGCCTTGATGGGCAGGACAGACTTGGGGATGCAGGTTTGAACATGTTCTTTTTGCACAATACACACGTTTCAAGGAGATCCAAGATGTCTTGACGCATGCGCGGCCATCAAACCTTATGTTTCATGATCTCAAAGAGGTTTATCCCTCTGATGTGACCCAGGGTTTGGTGGTAGTGCAATATTGTGTCCCCTTGTTGCGTGGTGGGAATGTAAGGCGTCTTCTCACCTGTCTCTGCGCGGCAGCAGACGTTAATAGCATCAATGGTGAAATGACTTTCATTGTCCTTCAATTTGGAGATGGTGACTGAGTTAAGACCCTTGTAGCAAGTTGCCTCAGGGCAGAGGTAGAGCATGGGTCAATCTGGATCTAAGCCATTGTCCCCAGTGATGGACGCTACAAAGAGTCACAAAAGAGCGTCAGCTGTGACAAGTTCCTTTCCAGGCTTGTACTTGATACGCAACTGGTAGGAGGATAGAAGCTCAACCCATCCTGCTTGGCGGCATGTCAAGTTGGACTGTGTTTTGAAGTACTGGAGCAACTTGTGGTCTGTCAGAACGCGGGGTGGGAAGGTAGCTCCTTCCAGGTAACAGCACCACTTCTCAACGCAGTGTACAATGGCTGCTTATTCTTTATCATGGATGGTGTAGCGTTGTTCTGAGTCAGTAAGTTTCCTGGACTCATATGCCACGGGGAGGAAGACGCCATTGTCAGTTTCTACCCTTAGCATGTCCCCTGTGGCCCTGTTGGAAGCATCAGTCTCAAGTTTGTTCTGACGGTTTTGATTGGGGAACTGCAGTACTGGTGCTGTTGTGAGCCTTTGCTTCAACGTCTCAAAGGCTTGATCTCTGACAGGGATCCAATGGAAGCGCTGTTTGGTATTGAGGAGCTCAGTGAGAGGTGCAATTAGTTTCCCGCAATTGGGAATGAACTTGCGTACGTAGGCAACCATGCCTAGGAATGTCTGCACCTGGCCCACATCAGTGTGGGGCAACATGCTGATGGTTGCCTTGATTTTGGCAGGGTTGGGCTTTATCCCTTGGGCAGAGATGATGTGCCCAAGGAATAGTAGCTCCAACTTGAGGAACTTGCATTTGGAGGATTTAGCTTTTAGCTAGTTTTTCCAAAGGGTGTTGAGGACAGCACAGAGGTGTTGGAGGTGCATTGTTTGATCTTGACTGAAGACAATAATGTTGTCAAGGTACACAATCACACATTTTCCAATCAGTTCCTCAAATGCTTTGTTCATCAACATGGCAAAGATGGAGGGAGTGTTGGTCATTCTGAAGTTCATGATGCAACACTCAAACATACCGTAGCACATGTGGAAGGCAGTTTTTGCCTCATCCCCTGGTGCAATGCGGACCTGGTTGTACCCCACAGTGAGATCAATCTTGCTAAAGACCTTTGCATCCGCAAGTGTATCAAACAGGTTGTCAATCAGCAGCAGGGGGTACTTGTTCTTAGCCGTCACCTCATTTAGGGCGCAGTAGTCTGTGACCAGGCAAAGGGACACATCCTTCTTAGCTACAAAGAAGACGGCCTCCCCATATGGAGAGAGTAAGGGGAAAATAAAGCCCTTATTGGGCACGTCCACAAGGTGCTGGTGGAGGGTTTCATCTTCCTTTGATGTAAGACAGTATAGTGGTTGTGCTTTAGGTAACAATCCTTGAAGTTGTACAGTGTGCTGAATCTCCTGGGGAGGAGATAGTTGTTCAAGTGTCTCACTGAATACGTCCTTGTACTCCTCAAGGAGTGCAGCAAGCGCTGGTGGTGGTGAGATGGTTGAGGGAGGGACCGCAGACAGTTCAGTGCGGATAACTTTGACTGAGCATTAGTTAAAGTCTAGTTTTCCCCCTTGAATTTGTACAAGCCTGTCTCTGTTATTCTGATAAACACAGTATCATGGAGTAACTTGCTCATTTCTACAGGGTAAATCTGGAGCCCCACCCCATTTCTGTTGAGAGTGATGACAGAGGTATCCCAATCAATGTAGGGACGGTCTTGCCAAAGCCAGTTAAGACCAGCAATTACGTTGTGGCTGAGCCCTGCCATTATTGGCCCAGAGAGCTTAACCTGACGTTCCCCATTCTCACAGAGAAGTGTACCATCTTGTGGGTGATTGCAACTCTGCAGTAGTCAGCTACTTGTATTGCTTTGAACCTGCTGGGCACTTGGTCTAATTGCTGAGAGTTGGCAAACGCCTGGTCCATCATAGTGTGGTTGGCCCTGGTATCTATCATAAATTTGTGGGTGTTCCCATGGAAACAGAAGGGATAGGAGAAGCATGTTACTTTATTTGAGAAGTGACTTGCTTGCAATATAGGGTTGTCACTGTGGACTTGAAAGACGTCCAGGGTTTTGACTCATGAATGTTGTAGTTGCAGGGATTTTTTGCAAGCAGGGACTGAGAGGATGGGTCAGGTGGGTTTGCAAGGCCTCTTGTTGCTACAACCCCCAGGCTTTTCCCTGATCCTTGATCTGCGCTAGCTGAAGCTCCCCCTTGCGGGGGCGTTTAGTCCCATTATCCTGCTGACGGGGCTGGCGGCAGCCCACTTGATTGTGGCCATTGCCAGATGTGGTACTTGGTTGGGATGGAGCGTCACTGGTACAGCGGAAGCACATTGAGGCCTGGTTGTTAGCCTCCACAATGGCCTTGTAGCAATCATTGATGAAGGTGCAGCAACCTACAGGGACCCACTTGCAGATATGGGGTTTTAACCCATTGATGATGAGAGTGAGCAGCATTGCATTTCTGTAGGTCACAGCTTTGGGGGCGGCAGCAAGAGCTTGTTGCCAGGCACTAAGGTACTCAGGAATGGAACTAGTTTGTTTGATTGCTAGAAGAGGAGTTCCCACAACAATTGGGGAGAAAGTTTTGCTGTAGCGGGACTTGGCGGCGTCTCAGATGCCGCCCAGGTAACGTCAAGTTCCTGACTGACCCAGTTGGTGAACCACACAGCGGCAGGTCCCGTGAGGCAACCAGATGCAGTGGCAACCCACATGGGCTCAGGGACCTGACAGATGCAAAGGCGGATTTCAGTATATTAGAGCCAACTGACAATGCTGGCCCCTTTGACGCCACCAGCAAAGGATTCTAGCTGAAGGTTGAGCATGTGCTGGGACAGGTCTGACTGGGGTGGGGTGAATCTGGCGTCACTCTGCCCGAGGCGGAGCCAATTGTACACGCTGGTAAGAACTAGCTGGTCTTGATAGATGATGTACCTGTTGGGGATGTCCCCCTTGAGGATTGGCAGGAAGGCCTCTTGTTGGGGAGTAGCCATACGGCTTGTACTCTGTCCTTTCTTGGGGGAATTTTGTTTTAGATAGGCTGTAAACCTACTGCTGCTACCACTGTTGCAACTGAACCAATGAGGATTCAGTACTTGGAATTGGGGAAGACAACAGTTCAATAGAAAGGACAGAATAATAAGAATAAGGTATTGTTTATTGTAGAATATTGTGACTAATATACTATATGGGGAAAGCCACAAGGCCACAAGGGGGTAGCATAGTGGAAAGTTCCATGTAAGGTTTGAAGCCAAGGAATAACTTGTGTGGGGATCAGCAAGTCAAATTGGTAGCGCTCCTAATTAGGATAAAGTACCCACCATTTGATATTGCCATCAGATTAGTTCATGTTGTTAGATACGTCAAGGGGCAACTCATTGAGCGCCCCCTGTGTATCATAAGATACGTTAGCAGGCAAGTCTGGAAACTTGGTTGCAACATTGGCTACTTGATTATCTTGCTCTATAGTTGTGGTCATGAGGTCAGTCCACAGGCACATGCCTTCTCCTGGGGGTGACTCTTGATTGACTGCTGGTGTAGCCTTCAAACTCATGAAGCTAATGGCCAAAATTTTGTTGCCTCCATTAGGTGCCTTAATTATTCCCTTATTTAGTGCAATTATCCCTTTGGTTTGGCTTGCTTTATCATTTGGACCATCATTCTTAGCTTCAGCTTGCAGGGGCTCAATCCCAGGAAAACATGGGCAGGCAGCCCCTTGGTCCTTAGGGCCTGCATCTTTGGGGGATTAAGGGTCTGGGTTCTAAGGGGAAAAGAATTGTCAATCCTGACAGTATCTGAAGCTTTGGTAGTGGTTCATCATCAACTCCTTATGGATCTAGGTGGTTATTCCTCATCAATTAGAGATTTCTTCCAATAGCCCCACTATTTCTGTCATAAAAACTGCCTCCAGACCCTTGTGATGCTGCTCAAAAGTGGGGCTGTACACAATGATGTTGTCCAAGTATATCAGTGCATTTTTGTCAATGTGTGGTTCAAAGACTTTTGTTCATGAATAGAACAAAGGTAGACAGGGTGATGTTAATTTTAAAGTTAAATACAACACACTCATAAGAACCATAATTTTTTCCAAAATACGGTCTTGTGAATATCTTTTTCTTTGATACAAATTTGGTTATACTTAGTGGTCAGGTCATTTTTGAAAAGACTGTTGCTCCGCCTAAGGCAACAAAGAGGTCATTGATGAGTGAAAGGGGGTAGCAATTCTTGATGTTAACCTTGTTTAACGTTCAATATTTGGTGACTAACCTGAGGGAACCATCTTTCTTTGCTACAAAGAATACAGCAGCCCACTAGAAAATTATGAGGGTTGGATGAGTCCTTTTTCTAATACTTCTCTAAGGTAAGCACAGAGCATGTTATCCTTTTGGGGGGTGATTTTGTATATATACTGTGCCTTAGGCCTGCTTTTTTGATTTTTATTGAGTGTTATATGTGTTTCTCAGGAGGTAGCCCTGGCAGTGCCTCTTCAACAGTCTATAAATATTGAGCTACTATTTCCTGATCTTGGGGGGTGACAGTATCTTGTTGATCTTTAAAGTGTATGACCCTGTACTGGCAGGAGTCCCAATTGATTGCCTTGAGGTTGTCTTTTTCTCCTTGGGTCTCTGCAATATATACAAACATGTGGTCCCAAATTTGTTGATCTACTGTGTCAGGATAAATTTGATGGTTGCATCCTTCTTGCTTGATGGTTAAACCTGAGGTGATCCAGTCCACATGGAGGTTGTTCTTTCTTTAACAGTCCAAGTCAAATATCATATCAAAGCAAGAGAAGTCAATGAGGTGTTACAGAAGTGTCACAGCTCATACCAGAGTCTGGCTGAATTCCCAAAGGGGAGGCAGGCCAGGCCTGGAAGGCCATTTACACAATAGGCACAATTCTGATCAGGTAGTTGACAGTAGTAGCTAGGGGGCACCAACTCTCATTATGGGACACAGCCTGGTTGGACAACCCCAATAATGTGATAAAGACAACCCCCAACATGCTGAAATCCTGAGAAGGAGGCGCGTTGGGCAGGGGGTAGTAGGAATCCCCTTCATAGCAGGTGGGGTGGTCTCTCTAGCACAACCATGGGGGAGATCCAGATGATGGGGATAGAAATACTCCAAGTCAAGAGCAAAGGGTGGTTTGACTGAAGTTGCAGGAATATGCCCAGGAGGGTATGAATAGGCAAGATTATATTGAGTAGTAGATCCAAAATAGATTTAAACAGAATAATTAAATTTGAGCAAAAATAGACAATTCCTGCAATAAGATAATGATTTATGGGCATAAACTCGTTTATTTTAAGATGTCAACAGTGAGGAGGGCTTTTTCTCCTCACTACTTATACTCACTGGTAATTTTGTGGCCTTTTGTGCCTCCAGAGATCTGATGGCATCATTATCAGTTAAACTTACAATTTTGATCATAATTTACGTACTTGGGCCTGGAGGTGGATGGTCATTGGTTGGTATAATATGAACCTTACTTGGGCTGCAGCAAGCCAAGTTGTCACTGCTGTATATAGAACCCACAAGCAATTGAGTGACCCATTGTGCAATCAAACAATTGTGTATCCAATGTATCATTTCCCAATAATTAAGAGGGCCAAATTTGTTAATGGAATTGAAGCCAGGGATTTGAGGCTTGTGTGCCTCTCAAATCCCAGGCCATTTGTTAACTGAAAGGGTTTTTTTTTGCTCTGGGTATCACAAATGACAAACTCCTGTTTACTATGCTCATAAGAAAACCTCAACTACAGGATTCAACCCCCAATACCCTGCGGGCCGCCAGTCTGCAGGACCAGCTGCCTGGCCGCTTGCAGATTTTTGGGCTCAAACCAGAGCAGGACTTGGCTTTGGGGAATCTCCTAAGGCTTGATAAACTAAAATTACCTGCATCAAGGCTCCCCACGTCAAAGGTTCCTGTTAACCCAACCAATGAGAGTTCAGCCCAAGCCAAAGATTCCAGAATAAATTGGGCCACTGCGGCAGAGGAAGCAAAGAAACTTTCTGTGGAATTTGAGCCACCCAAAGATGACTAATCTTACAGCCTGAAAGAAGAATTTGAGTTTTCTCAGTTTGAACCAGCCAATGAATTTCTCCTGCAACAGATGCCAACAAGGGCTATAGAAGCCTGTTAGACAGTAGCACCAGGCCCAAAGGAATTTGTAAAAGTTTCTCCATGGCAGATGATTATACTTATACCCTGGGCCCCCAGGAAAATTACCCATTGCCATTCTTGCAATAAAGTGACCTGAACCTTTGGTTCAACCAGGCTATTCTATACTTGATTTTAGTTCTATTTTATTTGCAGTTCACCTCCTGTGGTTCTGTACCTTCTGCTTACCCAACCCAAGAAACCGCGGACCAACCACCCAAACTATATTGTCCACTAGGAGCTCCCTTTGACCTGGTACATTTCACATAATATCTACCAAACCTGGCATATTCTGAGTCCACACTAGAGGAAATCTTAATCTACAGCCCAGAGGCTAGAACTAGAGAGAAAGAGACTGTTTACAGATAAGGGACTAAAATCACCATACTGCCTCTGCTATTCTAAGACAAGTACAACTACTTGCCCGCCTATTTAGTTCCAATGACACCACCCCTCACTCCACAGCCCACTGCCCGCAGGAATCTGTTGCAGCCAATAAATCCACCTCCACTCAGATATTTGAGGTGATGCATATCACTCTAACTGGCCTGATTGATTTGATGGTACCAACAAGCAGACCCTGTGCCCTTCTGGGCAAAATTGTTATCTTATATTGTAAATTTAGCACCAATCTTGTGGTGAGCCCTACCTGCAGGGCCCGCAGGCTGTCCACCTGCAAGTTCCCAGGAACCCCGCACAGGCTGGATCCCTGACACTGGGAGACAATTGGTAAAGGTTTTCAGGCTGCAGGTTGTTTGGCCTCTAAGAAGACCAGCTGGTTGTCTAGGGCATTTTGGGTCCTGAAAGGAAGTAACAATGTCAATACAACAGGCTTGACCTGCCAGCAAGGTTCTGAGTAAGCAGGTTTGTGACCCACAATCTAATTACCCAGCCACTCAAAGCCAGACTAAGAATTCAACTCAAATTGCCAAATCCAGCAACATGAACAAATGCTGATCCCCTACGGTGGATACCTTGTTTTAGCGCTTGACTCATTACCAGGATCAAGACATCCCCTTCACCATCTCATCATGTGATCAACGCTATCATGTCTCTGTTACCCATGATCCACACCAGCTATATAATCATTATCTCCCAATAAAGAATATTATCTAGTTTCTAAATATTTTTCCCCTTGCAACTCTTCTAGAACAGCACAGTTTTAACATTGGTAGCACAGGTAAGTTCTCTATCCTACCACATCTTGTAAAATTCTGTGTGTTGCCTGTACTTGCCGCGGCCAACAAATACTTGACAGAATCATGTCTGGCCTCCTGCTGGACTGGACTCCATACACCCCTGGTGCTGAGATACCTGATGGCTTTGTCCTGTACCAGAACACAGTGATCCCACTACCCGCCTTCAATGCCATGTCTGCACAAGGGTTCTTCCAGACGGCTGCCACCATCCTGCTACCAACTGATAAAAACACCATGCCTGCCTACATAGCCCAAAGACTACAAAGTTCTGCCTTGGAACCTTTTGCCAGGGCCAACGACAACAACGCTGCCGCATGGATCCAGTCTGCTCAGAGCAAGCTGGACCAGATGGAATGCCTGCAGCAATTTTGGATTGCAGAAATCTCCATCTGACTGACCCACAACACTGGCACCTGGTGCAACAAGTGACACAAGGAATACACCAAGAAGAACTGTGATACCTTCAAGCAAGACTTCTTGGCAAGGTTTTTGCATAAGGACACTGCGCTCATGATCATACATCAAGTAAAGAACTTAACCCAGACGGGCACTGTGAAGGAACTCACCCACGCCTACAAGGAACTCTGACTACGCGCACCTTCTGACATGGCCTTCGACACCCCAGCCACACACCTCATGTACTACAACACCCTCAAGTTGCATGTAATGAGACACGTGAACCTGGACCAAGTGACCAATTTACATAGCCTGTATTGCAAAGGGGAGAAAGCAGAGCAAATATCCAACACTCTCCACAAGGCACAATTTGGGAAACAAGATAGACCCAAGGATTCTCACACAGGCAGGTGTTACACTCGACCGCCCCTGGGAACAACAGGAACAACACCAACCACAAATCCACAGGTTCAAATGGACATAGAAGTGGGAACAATGGTCAGTTGAATTGTACTCATTTCTGTATCACTGCCACGCAAGGCAATCAAGACAAGGGAAAAGCCCGGGGAGAGCATTAAGCAAGCCGAGCTCTCCCCACACAACTCCTGACTCACCCAATGATGAGTACCAACCTGAGGACGTGGACCAATGCACAATGATCCAAGTACTCTTGGAGGACCCAGTACTGTACATCATTGCCAGACATCCCAATAAACTGATGTCCTATCCTTTCTGTTTTTGCAGTTACACAGGCTCAGCACTCCTGTACTTGGGCGTGGATTGAACCCTAGTCAACAGCAGCTTTATGGATAAGTTCAAGCTAGCCAATAATCCTTTGCAGATTAAAAACACGGTTTTAGCTGATGAAAATCACATTGCTGTGACAAGGGAAACTGCCCCCTTCTCTGTCATGCTTGAGAACCTACAACCATCATCCAAGGTCCCGTCATTGACTTCCCTAAGTTTGACATTGTACTGGGACTAGACTGGTTACGGAAAAACAACCCTCACATAGACTGGGCAACCTCTGTGTTGACCATCAAGCGTGAAGGCGTCAACCACCAGATCTACCCTGACTCTTTGGATCAACTCCTACACAACCCTGTCTTTGTGCACATCACAGAGACCCTGGACAAAAAGAAAACCCTGAAGGCAATTGACTGGGACTCCTTCCAGTACAAGATCATACACTGCAAAGATCACCAAGATACCTCCACACCTCAGGATTGTAAAATTGTGGCCTGCCATCCATAAATCTTCAAGAAAGTTCTACCTGGGTTACCCCCAGAGAACCACATCCAACATTCCATCCATCTCAAAGGAGCTGTACCCAAAGCACGTCTAATCTAAAGGCTGACCCCAAATAAAGATGGCGCCCTACGCGCTTACCTCAAGGAAGCATTGGAGAAAGGGCTTATCTGCCCCTCACAATCTCCCTTTGGGTTGCTGTATTCTTTGTGGCCAAAAGGGATGGTACCTTGCGTCTAGTCACAGACTAATGAGCCCTAAACAAAGTTACCATCAAGAATTGTTAACCGCTACCACTTATTGGCAACCTCTTTGATGCCTTGGGTGAAGCCACAGTCTTCCACAAGATTAATCTGACTGCAGGCTACAACCAAATTTGTATTAAGGAGGAAGACATCCCCAAAACAGCCTTCCACACTAAATACAGCTCCTATAAGTGTGTGGTGCTCAACTTTGGCATGACAAATGCCCCTTCCACCTTTTTGACCTTCATGTACAAAGTGTTTGCTCTGCACATAGACAAGCATGCCCTAGTCTACCTAGACAACATCATTGTCTACAGTTCATTGGTGGAACAACATCACAAAGACCTGGAGGTATTCATTGCTACCCTGGCACAACACAAACTATTGGCCAAACCCTCCAAGTGCCAGTTCTTCCGCAAGCAATTACCCTTCCTGGGAAACATAGTCTCAAAAGACGACATCAAAACCAACAGTCAGAAGATACAGACAATTTGCAAGATACCACTACCCAAGAATTAGTTGGAACTCTGCATCTTCCTGGGGATGGTGGCCTATGTACACCGCTTCATACCTGACTGTGGTGTTTTGACTGCCCCCTTGTTCACCATAACTAGCGCCAAATCCAAGTTTGTGTGGACCCCCCAATGTGACCTCTGTTTTAGACGCCTCAAGGAGAAGCTAACAACAGCTCTTATCCTGCAATACCCCAAACGTGACAGGGAATACCAAATGGAAACTGACGCCTCAGATGCATCCATTGGGGGAGCACTACAAATCAAAAATAATGAGGATGACTTCCTGTCCATAGCTTATGAATCACAAAAGTTGACAGATGGAGAGTGTCAATATCCCATCCACAACAAGGAACTGCTGATTATTGTACACTGCCTAGTCAAATGGGGTTGTTATCTAGAATGACAGGAAGAATTCACGGCACTGACCAACCACAAGTCGCTCATATACTTCAAAACCCAAGCAAATCTATCTTGCCGCCAAGCCCGCTGGATGGAGCTCTTGGAGAGATTCAATATGCTCATACAGTACAAACCTGGTCCTGAGCTTGCCATGGCAGACACCCTCTCACACCTATATGTCCGTGCCACGAGAGAAGAAAATGGGCTCAACCCAGACTGGTCTCTCTTGGTGCTACAAACAAAAGACAAATGTTTCCCTCCTGGTACAACCAACATAACAAAGAAAACAGTCAACAAAAACAAACACCTATTTGATGACGTTTATGGGACCTTGCACAGAAAAATGTCTGATGGTACTACCATTCCTTATATCCCCACACACCAGCAAGTAGACACCATCCTATAATATCACAGAGACCTCAGACACATCAAGAGTTGAAACTTATATGAATTTCTTAAACACCAGGCCTAGTGGCCAACCCTGTATTGTGACGTGCAGAAAGTCCTAGACCAATGTGAGATATGCAAGAAATTTGCCAAAAGCAAAACCCCTCCAAAGTCAGTAATACCCATCTGCACACAACTATCCTTCAAGGTGTGGGCCCTCAACGTTGTTGACCCCATGCCAGGAAAACACAACAATAAGAAATACATCATCACCGCCATCAACTTCACTATAAGATGGCTAGTAGCCCAAGCAGTAAAGGCACACACTGGCAATGACGTACAACAATTCATAGGAAGAGAAATAATCAGCAAGTTCAGAAAGCCAGAGCTCCTGATAACCAATGGAGGAAAAGAATTGACCTCTGAAGATACCAATGTATACCTTGCTAAAAATGGGGTCAAATATACCGTGACAACACCATACCACACACACAATGGATGTGTAGAGTGACTAAATGGCAGCCTTGTGCAAGCCTTGGCCAAGCTCACTGCTGGGAGACCTGAAGACTGGTATAAGCAGCTATTGACTGCACTACTTGTGTGCCAGACCCAAGTGAACAGATCCACCGGAAAAGCCCTATTGAGTTGGTATATGGCACACAGCTAAATATCATTCAAGCATTAACAGGACCCAAACTGAAAATTACAAGTAAAGTCCCCCCGTGTTTGGACCCTTAAGTTATAGAAGCCAACAGCAAGCAAACAGAAAAAAATGAATGTCTGAAAAAACTTTTTTCCCTATCCAAGATAGACATGAAGTTGGGGATCAAGTCTGGGTCATGAATGTTGACAAAAGCAAACTACAACCCAAGAAAGTAGGTCCAGTAATCATTCTAAAGGTAAAAAAATAACACTTGCCTCATACAAGGACTTGGAAAATGTAAACATACAAGACCCTACACCATGATTGCCTGAGACCCTGAAAAGCAAGACAAAAACAACGCAAAACCGCCCTGCCCGCCACAGAACAACAGCTAGTCCAGTATGGCGCCCGGGCTCCTGACAACCTCCCCAACAACCTACAAGAGGAGGCCAACCTTCAGTTAGGGGGATGTAAAAATAGCAGGATTGACCTGCCAGCAAGGTTCCAAGCAAGAGGATTTGTGACCCGCAATTCAATTTCCCAGTGACCTGTAGCCAAGCTAGGAAGTCAACTCAAATTACCAAATCTATCAACATAAACAAATGATGATCCTCTACAGTGGACACCTCATTTTGGTGCTTGACTCATTACCAGGATCAAGCCACCCCCTTCAGCATCCCACAGTGTGATTGAGGCTATCATGTTCCTGTTACCCATGATCCACACCAGCTATATAATCATTATCTCCCAATAAAGAATATTATCTAGTTTCTAAATATTTTTCTCCTTGTAACTCTGCTAGAACAGCACAGTTACAACAACAATTTCAAATCCTGATATGGGATTTAACCTTGCTCCCAGCCACCTGGCAGGGGGAGTGGGTAGTGGGAGCTTGCCTGAACCTGGGTTTTCTTTTAAAAAAATAGCCAGGTGCAGAGACCAGTCCCGCTCTGTCAGTAGCTGTGGGGCCCATCCTGGGTTCCAAAAGCTATGCCAAGCCTTGGTGGGTTTGGCTGGGCCTGGGCAAGCTAAATGTAGCTGCCCAGAACTCCCAGTTCAAGCCCACTCTTCATTTGGTAATTTGGGGTTCCCAGTTGAGAACTCCTTTTTTAATCAAGTTCTTTTGCCTCAGGAATGCCTGTCAAGCCAGTCCAAAAATGGCAATCAAATTGGAAAAGACCCCATGGCCCCCACAGCCAAATTCTGCCAGAACCAATGACCAGTCAGGAAAAGATAGGCTGCCATCTTGCCAGGAAACTGTTCCTGAAGACCCCAAAAATGATGATGAAGCAGCCAGCTAACCAGCCAATCAGAAGAAATTGAGATGCCTAACCTTACACCCTTATAGCATCAGAAGAATGCCCAGAGGCACCTGAATGTGAGTAGGTATATAAATCAAAAGCACCTTAAAAAATTCTGTATTGTCATCCTTACCAATAAAGTTGTTATGAACCTTTGGTTCACCAATCTATTTCCTTACATATTTTTGATACTCTTTCATATGCAATCACCTAATCACCAGTACTCATCCTCAGAGATTGGAAGCCTAGTGCCAGTTGGAAAAACCAAAGCCTTTGATTACTATTTCCTGCCTGACACTCCCTTTGGTCCGGTGCATTTCACTGAGTATCCTCATAACCTTGACCACAAACCCTGGACCTTGGAAGACTTGAAGTGGTACACTTGCCCAGATGCTCCCAAGGATCCATATCAAATCATCTGTGACACATATAAATCACTATATACCCTATGATCTTCAATGGAAAATACAATAATTATGCGCCTACTTGGTCCTAATGAAACCACCTCTGGCGCCCAAACCAACCATCTCAATCCCATCCACTTATGATGCCACTGGCCAGAGTAGTCAATTCCTGGGAGTGCTGTATCTGGCACTTCCAGGGTTGATTGACTCTGCCTTGCCAGCAGCAGGACCCTGGGCCGTGGCAGGAAAGGCCCTCTTCTATCTGGTAAAGTTAGGTCCCATCATCTTGTGGGCCATGCTGGTACCTGCATCTTCTCCTCCCTCACCTGAAGAATTATCACAGTACTCCTGATATCCTGACAGCTGGGTCCTTGGATGATAGAGTGCAGTTCTCTAACTCAATGGAGAAGGGGGAAGTTTCCCATACAACAGTGATATGGTATTCATCAGCTAAAGCCATGTTTTTATCTTCAAAGGATTAGTGGATAGCCTGAAATTGTTCACAAAGTTGCTGTTGACAAGGGTAAAATCTACGCCTGAGTCCAAGAGTGCTGAACCTGTGTAACTTTGAAAGCAAAAAGGTTAAGACATTAGTTTATTAGTGTCAGGGATCCACTCATTGGGAAGTCTCTCTTCAATAGAATGAAGGAGAGCTCCCAAGTAGAATTTGACTAGAGTGGACCCTACTAGGACCCCTATCATTACCATGTGCAAAAGGTGACCAAATAAGCATAATCTTCCCAGGAAGAGAGTGAAATGGTTTAAGAGATAATAGACGCTGGTATACCCCAAAACCAACCAAAGGGCCTTGGTGTGAATAATAGGAGAAAATCAAGCTGTTTCTACATAGGGGGCATGAGGACAACATGGTCAAAAACAATACCAAATGGAGACTTCTGATTTATTGGTGGGGTTGGTTCAGGAGCTTTGAAGTTCACATTGGCTTGCCCATAACTGATTAACACACAAAAAGCCCAAGAAATGAGGATGAGCTTCATGTTGTTGTAGGGAATACTTTTAATCTAATAATCAAGTTTTAGAATGAATTTAAATATAGAATTTATTGGCTGAGATAGGAATAAAAGTTGTTGAGGCAATTTGCTCAGATGGAGTTGTTCAGCTTAAATACTGAACTCAAGTGAAGAGGGGGACATGATGGTTACCAGGTGATTCAGCAAGAGTGATTTGAGATGTATTGCCTTGCAGAACTGCAGCCTGCAATGCAAGAAGAAAGAGTTTGGGTATTACATTGTAGTATTGTACTTCACTATGGTTGGGGTTGATTTCTGGGCCTGGATGTGAGGTATTTCTCTGGCTTGGTTGGTCTGCTGTCTTTGATTGGCCTCTTAGGTCCCTGAATAATTGATTAATATGTTTTTTGCATTTAATTATAGCTTGATTGGCTCTATGGTATGTATCAGAGCCAATTTTAAATGCTGAATTAAGGTTCCTGTTGTTGTCCTCATCTTTTGGAGTAATATAATTTTAAGTTGAAATATAATTTATATGTTGAATTTTGTTTTACGCTTGCTTTTGCTTTTGAATTTATTATTGATTAAAGAAACACATTCATTAATCAACTTTGAATGTGTTTTTGAACCAATGAATTCCAATGTTTGATTATTGTTAATGGTTTTGGATTTCACATTTAAAAATGCAATTTCTGGCTCTTCAGTTTTACCCAGAGTCCCAAGGTTTGATTTCTTATTAATGTAAGAGATGAAATCCCTTACAATTGGGGTGTCTGAAATAGTGTAGAGTACCAGATCTCCTGAAGGGAGCTTAATTATAGGACACTTATCTACATTATCAGGTCAATACTTATCATTGGGTAAGGCTGAAGATTGGCGTGGAAAGCTTGGCTTGCTTATTGCTATCTGTGGGCTTTTTCTTCATCCTGTTTACCCTGGGTGATATTAAATCTCAAGTGGGTATGATTGGACTGATCATTGTTCCTGTTATTATGGCCATTAGAAGTTTGAGGCATATTGCTGTTGTTGAACCCGCAGGCTTGACCCGCCAGCAAGGTTCCAACCAAGCAGGTTTGTGACCCGCAATCCAATTATCTGGTCACCCAAATCCAGACTAGGAAGTCAACTTGAATTACCAAATCCAACAACATGAACAGATGATGATCCTTTACAGTGGATGCCTTGATTTGGCGCTTGCCTCATTATCAGGATCAAGCCACCCCCTTCTTTTGTTCAGCTGTATGATCATCAATCATGTTTCTGCTATCCATTGATTCACATGAACTATATAATCACTATCTTTCAATAAAGATTATCATCTAGCTTCTAAATATTTTTCCCTGTGTAACTCTTCTAAAACAGCACAGTTACAACACTGTTGCCAAGTGAAAGATGGCTGAAAAGTCCTGGGAAATGAGTTCTTTTGGTCTCTCTCTTCCCAGTCTGTGCCTTGTGAAGTGCATTGAATGTTTGCTCCGCTTTCTCTACCTTGCTATACAGGTTTTGCATGTTGGTTACTTGGTCTAAGTTAATGTGTCTTGGGATGTGGGGTTTGAGGGGGTTGTAGTACATAAGATGTGTTGCAGAATTATCAAAAGCCATCTCTGAAGATGCACATAGACTCAATTCTTTGTAAGCTCTTGTTAATTCCTTCACTGTACTGGTTTGTGTCAAGTTTTTTACTTGGCAGATAATCATGAGGCCAGTATCTTTTATTACAAACCTAGACTGTCAGGATTGACAATTCTCCTCCTCTGGAACCCCAGGCCCAAGAGCGGGAATCAAACCCAGAACCTGGATTCCCCCAGGCTGCCGGGCCTATGAACTGCGGGACTGCCCACCCGCATTTTTCTGGGGTTGAGCCCCCGCAAGCTGACGCTGAAGATGATGGCCCACCCAGTGAAACAGATCAAGCTGAGAAAATTATTGCACTAAGTGGAGTACCAATCACAACACCTAATGGAGGCAACCAGGTAACAACTATTAGCTTCATGAGTTTGAAGTCTTCACCAGCAACCAATCAAGAGCCAACCCAAGGAAAAGACACCGGCCCACAGCCTGGCCCCATGACCATGACACTAAAGCAAGATAATCAGGTAGCCAAATAGAGAATTTTGACCAATGAAAGAACTCCCGGGCCAAGCGCCATTTTGCTGCCTTCAGACCCAAGTATCCAATTCCTCCGGCCCAGCTTTCCCCAATGCCCTGATGAACCCCCCATGGAAAATGTTAAGTTTGGAGATGGGGTGCTATATAGACCAAAGGACCCCGTGCTCCAAACTTATTGCCATTTTTGAATAAAGGTTATGTTACTTTGGCTCATACAGCTATTACCATATTTTGTATTTGCTGTCTATCAATTCAGTTCAAGATCTCCCAGCCCTCCTGCCTCTCCGCCCGCAGTTTTCTGTCCATCTGGTGCTCCCTTTGGGCCCGTCCATTTTACTGATTACCCATTAAAGCCCAAATATAAGGATTACACACCAGAGAAAATCATTGAACTTGACCCATTAGCCTGCATCCAATCCGCCGTCAGATACAACTGCCAAGGCCTGTGGATATTCTCTACCCCCAAGTTATTTAGAGGAAAATTCAACTACCTCCCAGCCTACGACGTTTATATGGAACCACCTGTAACACCCAAACCGATGCCAGCCTCTTCTCCTGACCTGTCAACCAACCATACCAGCAAGCTTTTTGGTATAGTGTACATCACCCTCACTGGGGTGGTGGACACCATTGTACCAGCCGCCAGCCCGTGGTCTTGGTTAAGAAAGTCTGCTTCTTACCTCTTAAAGTTAGCTCCTCTCTTGTGGTGGGCTCTGCCCGCAAAAAACCCGGCCCAAGTTACCTCTAAGACCGGCGGGCTGGCTGCCCGAGAGTGGGTCCCTGACATAGACAATAAGTCTCATTTGAAGGTCTTCCAGTCCTTCTCTGTATGATCCTTGTGCCACTTGTAACACCATATGCCTATGTTGTGGATCAGAAAAATAGATATCTCTGCAATCCAGAAAAAAACAGGCACTTCATCTGTGTCAACTTTTTCTGAGCCAACTGGATCCACACTGTGGCGTTGTTGTTGGCTCCTGAGAACAACTTTAAGGTGGCGCTAAAAAGTTGCTGAGCTACGTGAGCAGGCATGATGCTCTTGCTGTTAGTTTGAGGTGTAGAAAATAGAGCCTGAAAAAACCTTTGCCCTGACAAGGCATTGAAGGCAGAAACTGAGATTAACATGTTTTGGTAAAGGACATGTTCTTATGGTATATCGGTTTCTGACACTTAGGGTGTCTAATTCAAGGAGATCCCAGACAGGATTTTTTTGTATATTTGTTAATTGCGGCAAGTACGGGCAACAGGCAGAATTTCACAAGATAAGGTAGGATGGAAAATCTACTTCTGCTACCAATGTTGTAACTGTGCTGTTTTAGCAGAGTTACAAGGGAAAAATAATTGAAAACTAGATAATAATCTTTGTTGAGATATGGATAATATATAGTTGGGAGTAAACTGTGATAGCAGGAGCATGATTGTAATGATTAATCAGTTGGATTGGGCAGGAGATGCTGTGATTCTTGTAATTAATGAAGCACCAAATCATGCTGTTCACTTCGCTGGGATTATCACTGGTTCTTGTTGCTGAATTTAGTCATTTGAGTTTATGTCTGCATTTAGTTACAGATCTCGGGGAAGTTAGTTTGGGGGTCACAGATCCTCTTGTGCAGAATCTTGCTGGGAATTAAACCCGCAGTTTTGACACTACCTTGGCACAGGCCTTAAACATAATGTATTTTTTAAATATGAGGTGTCTTGTGAGAATGGCTTTATAGATGTTATGAGAATAAAAGGTATATTTCTGATGTCCACGTATGTAACCTGGTTGAGGTCATGTGTGATGATGAGAGGTCTAACTGAATTTGGGATCTTATTCAGATGTGGTCAAAACAAGATGCTATCGGTGACAATGAGACAACCTACTAAAGAAAAGTAAGAAAAAAATGTGAGATAAATAATTGTATTGGATGATGTATTTGACTATTGAGCTAAAATTAAATTACCTTGATCATACTAATATTCAAGGCTCAACTATGAGTGAGAGTTGGTATGGTTGGTTGCCACATAACTGAACTAAGGATTTCAAAAAGAGGAGGATGATAATCATCAAATTAGATGTTTGGAGGGTTCAAATCCACTCTCTCAACAGATCTTTTGAATATATTCCCTTTTCTTGTCCAATTACTCTCTTAAGGGTAAATTCATGAAGGTAGCATATTTTATACAGGGTGTAAACTGAATTCCAGAGGATTACATGCCTGATGATGATGTTTCAGGTTTGAAAATAGGGAGGTTATTTAGCAAAAAATCTCAGTGATCCAACGTTTAAAGGTTTCCTGGCATTTTCTTTCAAAAAAATTGGGGTTAATAAGTCAGAGGCACCCCAGTCAGGGATTTTACCCTTTTACCAGTGCATAAATCTGGGTAGTTTATACAGTTAAATGCCAATTTGGCAGTGATTTGTTTTAGCTCTAAAAGTTTAATCACTTGCTTGTAAGCTCATTTAAATACTAGTTATGAATCAAAGTAGTGGGTTAAAAGGGAAAGATTGATATTCAATTTAAGCTGGCGGACGTTATATTGCTTCGATTGCGTTTAGACCCTGTAAAATATGAACTAAATAAGCAGTGAGATTGGATCTTTGAGCCAAGATATATCAAATTAAATGGGACCATGGTGAAAATATGACTCTTAAATGGAATTATGGCAGGTTATTAATTTCTTATGAGCTATAAATGAGTTGAATGGTTTAAGGAGGGTAACTAATACAGATGATTCAAATGAAATGGCATTTTTTGAAGCTCTCCATAATGGCGTCTGCAGTAGCAACCTGTTTCCAGGCGTGCAGAACCCATTCCATAATGGTGGCATGCGGCAAAGACAAAGTGGCCAGAAACTCTTCCCCCGAAAATGCCAGTTTGATTTCCAAATCGAGGGAGCGGATTGTGGATTTTGCTTGGGGCTTCTGGAAACAATATTCGCTGTCCTTGACATCCTCCAATTCTTCACTTCTTGCACCACAATGCGAGGTGGAAGTCTCACCAAGTTCTTTCAAGGTACAAAGCGACACTGGAGTTAGATAAGGGGAGCAGAAATCTGGGGTAGGATGGATCTTGGGAGAATAATCACTGGAGTTTGAAGAATTTTCTTCCATACACAATTGGGGTAGATGAGGAGCAGCTGTAGAAAATACAGGGAATGCAGTTATACACGAATAAACCAATCTCTCTTGGATCCAAGATTCCCACTTGGTTTCCATTTCCTCAGCGAATCTATCGATGATCGCGAGGTGTAAAGGATGAATAAGACGAAGGACATGCTCAGGGATCATAGTGGCTTTAGCTTGACATTTATCGAACTGTCTTTTGCAAAGAGAAGCAGCGTTCTCATAATGTTCACTGACTACTACTTGATGGGGTTTCCTTTTTGGGAGTGCAAAAGGCCTGAATACAGTTTGAGTCCAATTGTAGAATTGTTGAAAATCAAGGAATGCATTAGGCTGAAGACCACAGGTAAGAATTTCAGAGTCGACAGATGCAACATATTTGGAAAAAGTGTCATCTGGTTGCGATGGGAAAATAACGTAGGGGTTCAGCGCTTCTCCATTGGCCGCAGCACTGAGCACGATACCGATCCGTGTAGAGCAAGAGTTTGAAAGCTCAATTCTTTGAGCCTCTTCAACTCCAGGCATCATTAGAGCTCCTGGGATTTTTAAACCAGAAGGGAATGAATTCCACAGAAATAAGCTTGGAGGGACCCTGCTTCTTTGAAAATGAAAATACGGCATCAACCAATTCTATGGTGTCAATTCTAGAATCAGGCGAACCGAGATCCTTAGTTGGACAAAAGATGGTTTGCGAAGTTTGTGCATAATTTTTAGCGCCAAGGCAGTTACGTTCAATAAAGTTTTTTATATAACTTTTCTTCTGAGATGGAGAGAGAGAATTAAAATCCTCGTGGTTACCCCGGGAAAAGCTGATTATATTATTTATAGTTAATCTATTGTGGGAATATCGATTAGCAATACAATACTCGATCAGTTTCCTATCAAGAGCTTCAAATCTGAGAAATCCTGTTTCCGTACAAGCTATGCTATCCGGGTTAGAGGAAGCTAGCTTTGATTCATTTTTCTCCCAGCGTCGAATAAGAGTGGTAGCAACTTTGTACTTTGAAATAACCTCTCTTTTTTGAAATACATTAGCAGCATGAAACTCATCCAGGATCTCAAGTTTAAGCTTGGCAGTAAATCTCCTTCGGGGATGTAATCTTTTCTTACTAGGAGGCATATTGGAGCTAAGAAACAAGGTGATGAGATTTAAATTAGAAGACAAAATATTAACTAAATCAGCTCACAAGTTTTCGGGAGTACTGTAGGCTTTGTAGCTATCAGCTATTGGAATCTGCAAAAGCAGGACTGTCCTTTCTCACGCGTGATTGTCTCGCCACGTCATAAATGTCATGTTCTAAATCTGATCCTCCCCAACTTACCCCATTCAGACAAAGCTTAATAACACTTTTCAGAAAGCGGGATGTTTAAATACTAATTTAAAATGTTTTATTCGACCAACCGTCATCTGAGTTCATATCTCATTTAAAGGGGATGATTCTCAGCCTAATGTTTCAATGCTGGCCCCTGACCCCCAATTTTAACATATAAAAGTATCTAATTCGTTCAACCCCTGCCACTTTAAACTAGGATTTAACTCTTTTTCCGTTACCCCAGGATATCCCACTGCTACCATATGACTTTGGGTGTGGTGAGCCATTTATGTCAAACCAAACAAATACCGACATGGTTAAATTGCATCATCACTACATATATTTTAGCCCCTTGAAGACCCCGTTGTAAATTACAGTGTCTAACCAGATGTGGCTACACTATACAATAGCCAAATATCAATAATGCCAAGACTGATTGTGATGAAATATTGACAATTAGTAAGCACCAAATTCGGCCTTTTGAGTTTTCTTCCCATCAATTCGAAAAAAATTGGGCTTTAGTTTAGAATTTATATCAACGCAGGGTAAATCAGGCGCTCTGCTCCAAAGAAATGTAAACTAAGTGATCAGTTAGTGTTATTACTCCTTCTTTGCCATAATGCACATGCAATGTACAGATCTTTTTACGTATGAAAAACTGGAATTTACGCCTTTGGTTCCCACTTTTATATCATTCAATTCATAAATTAAACCACATTTTAAGCTATTGCAGGCCAGAAGAGCATAACTGGTATTGATTCAAAATCATGGTTGCACTTGTAGCAAATAATGTTTGAATTCTAAGCCAGGAAGAAAGAGCATAAGTTTTCATTTTGTTGTAGCTGTGCTGTTTTAGCAGAGTTACAAGGGGAAAAATATTTAGAAACTAGATAATAATCTTTATTGAGAGATAGGAATTATATAGTCATTGTGAATCAAGGATAACAAGAACATGATTGTGTTAATCACATGGTTGGATGTTAAAGGGGGTGGCTTGATCCTGGTAATGAGTCAAGCGCCAAAACAAGGTATCTAACATAAGGAACTATCATTTGTTCATGTTGTTGGATTTGGCAATTTGAGTTGACTTCCTAGTCTGGCTTCGAGTGGCCGGGTAATCAGATTGCGGGTCACAAACCCCCTTGCTTAGAACCTTGCTGGCGGGTCAAGCCTGCTGTTTTGACCCCTCTCTAACTGAAGGTTGGCCTCCTCTGAGAGTAGGTTGTCAGGGAGGTTGTCAGGAGCCCGGGCGCCATAATGGACTAGTTGTTGTTCTGTGGCAAGTAGGGCAGTTTTTTGTGATTTTGTCTTGTTTTGCAGGGTCTCAGGCAATCATGGTGTAGGGTTTTGTCTTGCTTACATTTTCCAAGTCCTTGTATGAGGTAAGTGTTATTTTTTTACCTTTAGAATAATTGCTGGACCTACTTTCTTGGGTTGTAGTTTGCTTTTATCAACGTTCATGACCCAGACTTCTTCCCCAACTTCATGTCTATCTTGGATGAGGACAAAAGTTTTTTGCAGACGTTAATTTTTTTTGTTTGCTTGCTGTTGGCCTCTATAACTTAAGGGTCCAAACGCGGGGGGACTTTACTTGTAATTTTCAGTTTGGGTCCTGTTAATGCTTGAATGATATTTAGCTGTGTGCCGTATACCAACTCAAAAGGGCTTTTCTGGTGGATCTGTTCACTTGGGTCTGGCACACAAGTAGTGCAGTCAATAGCTGCTTATACCAGTCTTCAGGTCTCCCAGTAGTGAGCTTGGCCAAGGCTTGCACAAGGCTGCCATTTAGTCACTCTACACATCCATTGGCCTTTGAGTGATATGGTGTTGTCACAGTATTTTTGACCCCATTTTTAGCAAGGTATATGTTGGTATCTTTAGAGGTCAATTCTTTCCCTCCATTGGTAATCAGGAGCTCTGGCTTTCTGAACTTGCTGATTATTTCTTTTCTTATGAATTGTTGTACGTCATTGCCAGTGTGTGCCTTTACTGCTTGGGCTACTAGCCATCTTGTAGTAAAGTTGATGGTGGTGATGATGTATTTCTTATTGTTGTGTTTTCCTGGCATGGGGTCAACAACGTTGAGGGCCCACACCTTGAAGGATAGTTGTGTGCAGATGGGTATTACTGACTTTGGAGGGGTTTTGCTTTTGGCAAATTTCTTGCATATCTCACATTGGTCTAGGAATTTCTGCACGTCACAATACAGGGTTGGCCACTAGGCCTGGTGTTTAAGAAATTCATATAAGTTTCAACTCTTGATGTGTCTGAGGTCTCTGTGATACTATAGGATGGTGTCTACTTGCTGGTGTGTGGGGATATAAGGGATGGTAGTACCGTTGGACATTTTTCTGTGCAAGGTCCCATAAACGTCATCAAATAGGTGTTTGTTTTTGTTGACTGTTTTCTTTGTTATGTTGGTTGTATCAGAGAGAAACCTTTGTCTTTTGTTTGTAGCACCAAGAGAGGCCAGTCTGGGTTGAGCCCATTTTCTTCTCTCATGGCACAGACATATAGGTATGAGAAGGTGTCGTGAATAACGACATTCACCATGTTTTGATTTTGCCTTTGTTGGGCCATTTTGAAGACAAATCTCTTGCTTTCGCTTTTGCCTCTCAAAATGAACTGGCTTCCGCTTCAGGAAATATGATTGTTTGGTTTCCTGACTCTGCGCAACTCACTTGCCCCACTCATGCTTGTGGTGAGTGATCCTACCGTCCTGGTAGTGTTTTGTGGTATTCTCAACCACTATATATTCCATTTCCATATTCACCAATAAAATTAAGTTCTATTCACATTTTTGTCTTTGTGTCTTCTTACTTCTGCGCCTCTCTCTAGCCATGCCTAGTAGAGACTATTCATCCAGGGCTGCAAGGTAAACACAATTGCCTTCCCTGTCATCTAACCAAGACTTAGTACAAATCCAATCCTAAGGTTAGGATTCCCCGTTGTGTGTCTGTGCCGCGCTTCAGAACACAACAGAGGGTGTCTGCCATGGCAAGCTCAGGACCAGGTTTGTACTGTATGAGCATATTGAATCTCTCTAAGAGCTCCATCCAGCGGGCTTGACGGCAAGATAGATTTGCTTGGGTTTTGAAGTATATGAGCGACTTGTGGTCAGTCAGTGCTGTGAATTCTTCCAGTCATTTTAGATAACAACCCCATTTGACTAGGCAGTGTACAATGGCCAGCAGTTCCTTGTTGTGGATGGAATATTGACACTATCCATCTGTCAACTTTTGTGATTTATAAGCTATGGACAGGAAGTCTCCCTCCTTATTTTTGATTTGTAGTACTCCCCCAATGGATGTATCTGAGGCATTGGTTTCTGTTTAGTATTCCTTGTCACATTTGGGGTATTGCAGGATAAGAGCTGTTGTGAGCTTCTCCTTGAGGCGTCTAAAACAGAGGTCACATTGGGGGGTCCACACAAACTTGGATTTGGCGCCAGTTATGGTGAACAAGGGGGCAGTCAAAACACCACAGTCAGGTATGAAGCGGTGTACATAGGCCATCATCCCCAGGAAGATGCAGAGTTCCAACTAATTCTTGGGTAGTGGTATCTTGCAGATTGTCTGTATCTTCTGACTGTTGGTTTTGATGTCGTCTTTTGAGACTATGTGTCCCAGAAAGGGTAATTGCTTGCGGAAGAACTGGCACTTGGAGGGTTTGGCCAATAGTTTGTGTTGTGCCAGGGTAGCAAAGACTGCCTCCAGGTCTTTGTGGTGTTGTTCTACTAATGAACTGTAGACAATGATGTTGTCTAGGTAGACTAGGACATGCTTGTCTATGTGCAGAGCAAACACTTTTTTAATGAAGGTCAAAAAGGTGGAAGGGGCATTTGTCATGCCAAAGTTGAGCACCACACACTTGTAGGAGCCGTATTTAGTGTGGAAGGCTGTTTTGGGGATGTCTTCCTTCTTAATACAAATTTGGTTGTAGCCTGCAGTCAGATCAATCTTGTAGAAGACTGTGGCTCTTCCCAAGGTGTCAAAGATATTGTCAATCAGTGGTAGTGTTAGTAATTCTTGATGGTAACTATGTTTAGGGCTTGGTAGTCTGTGACAAGATGCAAGGTACCATCCCTTTTGGCCACAAAGAATACAGCAACCCAAAGGGAGATTGTGAGGGGCTGATAAGCTCTTTCTCCAATGCTTCCTTGAGGTAAGCGTGTAGGGCGCCATCTTTGTTTGGGGTCAGCCTTTAGATTGGACGTGCTTTGGGTACAGCTCCCTTGAGTTTGATGGAGTGTTGAATGTGTTTCTCTGGGGGCAGCCCAGGTAGAGCTTCCCTGAAGATTTCTGGATGGCAGGCCACAATTTTGCAGCCCTGAGGCGTGGAGGTATCCTGGTGATCCTTGAAGTGTATGATCTTGTACTGTCAGGAGTCCCAGCCAATTGTCTTCAGGTTTTCCTTTTCTTCCAGGGTCTCTGTGATGCACACAATGACATGGTTGTGTAGGAGCTGGTCTACTGAGTCAGGGTAGATCTGGTGATTGACACCTTCACACTTAATGGTCATCACTGAGGCCGCCCAGTCTACGTAAGGATTGTTCTTTTGTAACCAATCCAACCCCAGTACAATGTCAAACTTTAGGAAGTCAATGACAGGGCCTTAGATGGTGGAGGGTAGGTTCTTGAGCATGACAGAGAAGGGAGTGGTTTCCCTTGTCACAGCAATGTGATGTTCATCAGCCAGGACCACATTTTTAATCTGTGAAGGATTAGTGGCTAGCTTGAACTTATTTACAAAGCTGCTGTTGACTAGAGTCCAATCTGCACCCAAATCCAGGAGAGCTGAGCCTGTGTAACTGCAAAAACGGAAAGGATAGGACATCAGTTTATTGGGATGTCTGACAATGATGTACAGTACTGGGTCCTCCAAGGGTACTTGGATCATTCTGCATTGGTCCACGTCCTTGGGGTGGTACTCATTGTTGGACAAGTCAGGGGTTGTGTGGGGAGAGCTTGGCTTGATTAATGCTCTCCCTGGGCTTTTCCTCATCTTGATTGCCTTGCATGGCAGTGATACAGAAATGAGTACGGTTTGACTGGCCATTGTTTCCATTCCCATGTCTTTTTGAGCTTGTGGGTTTATGGTTGGTGTTATTCCTGTTGTTTCCAGGGGGTGGCTGAGTGGAGCACCCGCCTGTGTGAGAATCCTTGGGTCTCTCTTATTTCCCAGTTTGTGCTTTATGGAGGACGTTGGATGTTTGTTCTGCTTTCTCCGCCTTGTGGTACAGGCTTTGCAGGTTGGTCACTTGGTCCAGGTTCACATGTCTCATTACATGCAACTTAAGGGCGTCATAGTACATGAGGTGTGAAGCTGGGGTGTCAAAGGTCATGTCAGAGGGTGCACAAAGTTGGAGTTCCTTGTAGGCACGGGTGAGCTCCTTCACAGTGTCTATCTGGGTTAGGTTCTTTACTTGGCGTATGATCATGAGTGCTGTGTTCTTAAGCATAAACCTTGCCAAGAAGTCTTGCTTGAAGGTATCCCAGTTCTTGTTGGTGTGTTCCTTGTGCCACTTGTCACACCAGGTGCCAGTGTTGTGGGTCAGTCAGATGGAGATTTCTGCAATCCAAAATTGCTGTAGGCATTCCATCTGGGCCTTTTGCTCTGGGCAAACTGGATCTATGTGGCAGTGTTGTTGTTGTTGGCTCTGGCAGAAGATTCCAAGGCAGCACTTCACAGTCTCTGGGCTACATAGGCGGGCATGGTGTTTTTTGTCGGTTGGTTGCGGGATAGAAGAGGGAGCCTGAAAGAACCCTTGTGCTGACAGGGCATTGAACGCAGGGAGTGGTATCACTTTGTTCTGGTACAGGACAAAGCCATCAGGTATCTCAGCACCAGGGGTGTACAGGGTCCAGTCCAGAAGGAGGCCAGACATAATTCTGTCAAGATTTCTTGGCTGCAGCAAGTACAGGCAACAGGCGGAATTTTACAAGATAAGGTAGGATGGAGAACCTACTTGTGCTACCAATGTTGTAACTGTGCTGTTTTAGCAGAGTTACAAGGGGAAAATATTTAGAAACTAGATAATAATCTTTATTGAGAGATAGGAATTATATAGTCATTGTGAATCAAGGATAAAAGGAACATGATTGTGTTGATCACACAGTTGGATGTTGAAGGGGGTGGCTTGATCCTGGTAATGAGTCAAGCGCCAAAACAAGGTATCCATCATGAAGGATTATTGTCTGTTCATGTTGATGGATTTGGCAATTTGAGTTGACTTCCTAGTCTGGCTTCAAGTGACCAGGTAATCAGATTGCATGTCACAAACCTTTTTGCTCAGAACCTTGCTGGCAGGTTGAGCCTGCTGTTTTGACACTGTAAGAAATACAATCAATACTAAATTCTCCAGTAGTTGAGCTCCCAAGCAAAAGATGGTATGCTGATTAAACCAGATAAAGGACTGGCACAGACTTGGCCAAATAACCAAGCTTTATTTTAATAGATTATAATGTCTTAAACAAATCAGGAATAAGCCCTTCATATCAGTGATGTGATTAGGGTGCAGTGGATTAAAAATGCAATAATTACGGCAAATGTCATAAACATTGCATCCACGCTGGCTCCTTTTTGTTTTTAGGATTCCCTCATGTCAGGGAAATCCAATTTTTTTTAAAAAAAAAGTTTGAAGATAGCTTTCTTTTTTATGGAAATGCCAAATTATATTTATATATTAATATTTTTTTGAATCAAAATTTAATTTAAACTCTTATATTTTTTATTTTAAAAAAATTCAAAAAAAATCATCATGTGGATGTGTACAGCTACAATTCCAAAAAAAATTAGCCTAGACAATTTTCCCAAATTGTTTCTGGATCTTAAACAGCTGGATGCTTTTTTATAAATCAGGGACTGTTTCAGATCTACTTCAGCCCTAGATATGATGCAGGTTATTCTCAATCAAACATAATATCAAAGTTGTGCTGTGGGTTTAGAAGATGCAAAGCTTGATTTCAGAGCTTTGAATGGATATTTTTTGTGAAGAAATTCTCAACGCAATGCACTAAGGCTTCAAAATTAATTTTAACTGCACATAATACCAAATGCAGACTGACTGTAAGAAAAATAATCTTAAATTTCCAGCATTGTTGTTGTTTAAAAAATAGCTGATTTTTTCGAAAAAAAATAATCATGAATTAATCAAGATGTTACCAAGAGACATTAGCTCCAATGATATGAGGCCATTTTGAAAATACTATGTAAGAAAACTCTCAATAATTGAGACTATATTATATAAATTGGATAGAAACAAAGAAACAAAGGCTATTTTGAAATATTTATTCATTAAATATAAGCTCAAGTTTGGCAGGGATCATAAAATAAGGATGTTAAACAAATAGGGATTATTATATTAATCATTCCTATATTTGTGCTGTAAAAATTATATTCTTAAACCAGAATGTTAAAGTTTATTAAATTTGAATGGAACCTAACTTATAGTTTAACATATAAGCTTTAATAAAAAGATGGATATAGAGAGCTATTTAATAAAAAATGATTTGTTACAAGAAATTATATAGCATACCAGCAAAAAATTAGCTCTTGGGAAGTAGTTTTTACAGCTATGGCACTAAGAAAAATACCTCAGGTTTAAATGAAATGTACTCAGATTTAAGCAAACTCCAAGTTGGGCAAGTTTTGGGTAGAAAATAATTTAAGTATTTTTGATGAACTGGTAAAATGCAAAAAAAGAAATGTAATATCAGCAACACAAATTACAAAATCATATCAAACAACATATTACAAACTACAAACAAAATGACTTGGTACAAAAAGTGAAATAGATTGGGGTTGTTTTGGAATATATTATAACCCTAACAGGATTCAGATGAGGCAATGGCAGAAGGGCTAAAATGAAACAAAAATATAGCAACCTAGAAGCAAATTTTCACAATAAAAAACAGAATGAAGTCACACATGATGTGTAGTATGTGCATCCTAAAATAAAAATAGAACATTTCAGCTACCAATTAACAGCTATCAAGTTTGGGAATAGAGGCATTTGATTGATTTTCAAGGCTCGTTATTTCTGTGTAATGGTTTCAAGAACTTTCAAAATCTGGGCTTGTGATTACAATAAAAATCAGACCATAAAATTTTAATCTTCTACTTTTAGTGATTTTGTACAGTGGTTTTTAGCAATGATAGCATGTTTGACAAACTCAGCAAATAAGGCAATAGCCAAGACAGTTTCATTGAAGGTATGGCTCAGTACACTGAGGCCCCATTTATGCCAAGTTGTTGATGTAGGTAATGAGAAAGTCGACCTGTACCTGACTCCTGACCCATATGGTTTTGATTTGTTTGATAATCACCAAGAGTCTAGCTCTGCTTGTGTCCCTTTTCCCAACTCCACACCTGTCACCAAGCAAGCCAATCATATAGGTGGACCTGTTTTAGAACAAATACTCTCAAATATCAACTTTCTCTTCCTTAAAATATTCAGGCTATAGTGTCTGTGGCCTAGTGCCCCAAACACAGAATAATTACTGCCTAAATTTTCCAGGAAAATTTTGCACTAAACCAGCGTGGCCTAACCTAGGACCAAATTGCTAACCAATTGAAATTTACCTAAGCCACTTCCATGTGGGAATTCAATAGCCTAATGAACAAGAGGAATGGAATTGAGATGGCCAAGAAGCCTAAGAAGCCCTCATAGTCTCATATGAACAAGTTATATATGAAGTCAGGGATCCATTCCTGAGGAAGAAAGGAACCCAAGTAATGTAAAAGAGCAGAAGAATGTAATCTCATCAAAGAAGATCCAACAGGAATTTCAACCATCAAGGTTTTCACCACATAACCCTATATTTTATAAGAGCCCAAGTAAGGAGCAAAATGAGTCAACCCATAGTATACTGCAACGTAAGTTAAGACATACCAAGGGGATCCTGGAAAAATCACTGGGAGAGGCAAAGGAGGAGGCAAATAATGCAGAGGAGTTTTTTTATCACAAGTAGGAGGAAACTGATGCTTATTATACAAATTATCCTAAGCTGAAGATTTATTTGCATCCTTGACTTGGATATTGGTTTCAAATTTGCAACCTTCAGCAACAGAAATCCATAAAACTAAACAAAGCAGAAGCAGAAGAAGTTTCTGCTTTCAGATCATTTGAAGGTTAATTTTGAATCTACTAATTTACTAAGTAAAGAATATAGAAAACCAAATTTATTGATCTAGGAATTGAAGTTGTTAGAGCACTGGGAAACCCCCAAGTTCTAATTACTAAATACTTGGAGTTGGCTTGGGAAAGTGGAATAATATGAGGTGGGATTTGAAGTAAGCTATTTACCCTTTGAGTGTTATCTGGTTGATCACTTTGGCTTGGATGCTGCCCAGAAAACTGCAGGATGCAACTAGCAGCAGCCAAACCTACTAGTTGGATTAAGAATAATAAGCTCTGCATATTGACCTGGGTATAGCTGGGGTAGACTGTGTTTGTGATTGGGGATATTGCTGCATCATTTCATTGCTTGGTATTTGATTAATTGTTGGGATCTCTTGTTTCTGTTGAAGGTTTTTTATTGGCAATCCTGATTTTGTTGATTTTGGATTGGCTGGAAGTTGTTTTCAGAGTGCCAGACGTGTTTTTATTGGTATAAATGGGTTTAAAGGTATAAATTCACCCGCTTTTGCTTTCAAAAAGCTTGGTAAGTTCTTATTTAACTTAAGTACTAATTGATTCTTATCTTTTGGACGCTGAGTTCAAAAAGGTTGCGGGTTTGAATCTGGAAGGTAAGCAACTTTTTCCAAGCCTTTCTGATGCTCTTCTTCACCTAGGTGTCCATTGTTACAATCCAGGATACCCAGAATTTGAATTTTCTTATTTACCATGAATATTTTAAAAATGTGAGGTAGCCAGGGTTAAGAAATTGTTTTGACTTCTTGAAGATATTCTAAAAGACCAGAGTTTCCAGAATTTATCCCAACTGTACCAATCATATTTAGGCTGTAAGGATTTTCAATCCTTAAATCTGATTATGCTTGATTTCCTGCAGCGGAATCCCAAGCTTCCCCTGATCAAGGTCCAGAAACAACTTGTGCACCATGGCATATGGGTTTCTGAACATATGATGCAGCTCTGGATGTACAGAAAAGTGGCCTCAGTCTTGGCGTTGACCAATTTCAGCAGGGACCAATGGGATGATAGCAAGGATTTTGCATATGACCCTAACATCAAATATACTCTTGTCTGATGACATCATGTTCATCTCATGCTACATATTGTTCATTTCTTTTGACAATTTGGAGAACAAGGAAAATAAAATAAAACCAATGGAAGGAAGAAGGTCAAAAAGGTGACTTTCATTGGTGTATTTCCAGCTGTTTTGGCCAAGGGCTCTGTCTATTATTAGAAAAACTTTGATTACACAAATTATTATGAGTATAACCAGATCAACAGTGGATTGCTTGAATTCTGGTATAGCTCAAATTCTCCTATTGAGGGTTTTTGAGCCAACAGATGGAGAATAATTCCACAGCCATAAAGACTATCCAGAAACACTGGCACCAGGCCTCAATCTACACAGCTGGCCATGCATATATCTATCTAGGCAACAACATGTTCTATGATATTGTGGACATTGTCTGGGAGTGGCACCCTAAGTCCTTTAATTATCTATGTCTTAGTGTCCAAGACTACAATTCTTTCTTTGGTTGGCTGATTGTGGATGAATTGTTTGCCCAATTTGTTTTTCATGTGAATAAGGGCAGAAATCACATAAGGACATGTGCCTCCCACCCTGGGTCACAGCTGCATATCAACCAATCAAACCAATGGCAAATAAGGAATATAATGGGTTATAGATGGAAGCCTTCCAGAAAAATCCACTCAGTTCATTTCCTGTCACCACCAAACCTCAATTTTCAGCCTCTCTCACTTAATCCCAGGCCCAGACTTCCCAAGCCAGCACCATCTCTACACTTTTTTCCCTGCATGTTTCTGTCTCATAGACATAATTTATTCCTGCTCTAAATAAACTCACCACCACCAAAACCTTTTTGTTTGTATATTATATCATTAAGAGTTTTAATTGTTTATTTGTATATTTGTTTTTTTAATTTCATTGTTTCTTATATGTCTAGCTTATTTCTATATAATATCATATGTTTACTATGTCATATATCTAGATCCAGAGCACAGGTATTTTTAACTCTTTAAACTTCCCCTTGTGAAAGAATTAACAATAATTTGTGTTTAGTTTAGTTTAGTTTAATTTAATTTAGATAACTATACAATTAATGTGTATAAGGAAATGATCTGTGATCCAAATTCAAATCCTCAATGATAAACTTTAAGCCAATCAGGAGCTATATATGAAAGTGATTGCTGTGAAATTAAGGGTCATTCAAAGGTACTTTGATTTGTGGGTGCTAATTGATCTGATTGGCTGGTTGTTTTGCTATTGTGCACCATTGCCACTGAGAAAAGTTGGTTTTGGTCTAGTACTTGATCAGCAACTGGGCTATCAATAGTCCACAAACAACTTTTCACAGTGGCAATGGTGCACAATAGATAAACAACCAGCCAATCAGATCAATTAGCGCCCATGAATCAAAGTATCTTTGAATGACCCTTAATTTCACAGCAATCACTTTTTTATATGGCTCCTGATTGGCTTAAAGTTTATCATTGAGGATTTGAATTTGGATCACAGACCACTTCTTTATACACATTAATTGTATAATTATCTAAATTAAACTTAACTAAACACCAAATTATTGTTAATTATTTCACAATTGTTGTGTGTATACTTCTGGGAAGTATAATAAACAAGATAAAAAGGGAAAATTAAGAAGAGAATGATACTTTATTGTATATGGATATGGGGTAATATATAGTATCATGAAAAGCCACATACTGTCCATGTATGTCATAGAGGTAATAGGGCTTATCTGAGTAATGTTCCTCTTAAATCACAAGGCTTATTCAAGTTGTGTTCCATTTAGGATCTGGATTATTTGATCCCCATAATAAATGTCCAACTGATAGTAGTGCCACCAGCTTACTGGCAGGTTGTTGAGCCATTTAGTGAGTCATTTGATGATCTACTTGAGGCGTTAATTCCCCAAGAGGGATTAATTGAAGATGTTGCATCATCTCCCCCTGGGGTGCTGGAAGGCAGAGCCTTGGAAATTTCTTTAGCGTGTTGGGATGCGGGCTTGGTATTGGTCCAGTTTGGCATTGCAAACAGGGAGTCTGGAATTTTATTAGGCTTTTATTGCTTTAAACAGACAGAGTTGGTTGTGATACATACACTTTAGTTTATTTTGGGCACCAATTCCTTTGATAAGGTAGGTATTGTTGGGCTTGACTTACATGACAATGCCTGGTCTGCGTAACCCTGGTTCTAACTTATGCTGATTGTGGTTAACAACCCAGATTTTGTCCCTGACTTGAAATCTTTCCTGCTGTAATGGGATTGCTTCTCTCACAAATCTTTTTTGTTCCATGTCTTCCTGGTCTCTTCTAGCACGCTGTACGTTGGGATCACTGTCATCTTGCACCTTCTTGGGAAGTGGCAGTTGTGGTCCCGTGGTTGTACTGACAAGTGAAGGTTTATGACCATAGACAAGCTTGTATGAACTTTTGCCTGTGTTACAGTTAACCTGCGTTTGACAGACCATGAGCGCTGTTGGAAGCATGTCAACCCAGGCCTTTAAATTGTTAGCAGATAACTTACTGAGGGCTTCTACAAGCGCGCATTTAGTTGTTCTACTTGTGCATTTGCCTGAGGATGATATGGGCTGGCTGTGATGTGTTTTACTCCATTTTTGACAAGGTATATATTGGTATCAATGGCTTTAAGTTTGGTGCCTCCATATGTGATTAGGGGGTCAGGCTTACCAAACTTGGTAATGATTTCTTTCCCAATAAATTGTCTCACATCATTGCCTTTGTGTTCTTTTGTGGCTTGTGCCACAGGCCACACAATTTCATAGTTGATAGCTGTTATGATTTATTTCTTGCTCTTGTTTTCACCTGGCATTGTCTCACAATATCCAACAATCATACCTTGAAGGGTTATGTGATGGATACAGGTACTACTGACTTGTGTGGTGCCTTGGTTTGGGCGTACTTCTCACTGAATTTGCATTGTTCCAGCACCTCTTTGATATCATCTAGCATGTTGGGCCACCAGTAGTGTGTCTTGAGATATTTGTGCAAGTTTCTGCTACAGGTGTGTCCCAGGTCTCTGTGATATCAGAGGATTGTGTCAATTTTTTTGCGTTGACAGGACGTAAGGTACGGCGTCACCATTTAAAAGTATTTGATGTAGTGTACCATATACATTTTTGAACATATGTTTGTTCTTAAGGACCTTCTTTTGGATGTCCATTGGGGTGCCAGGTGGGAACCCCTCTTGGAGATTCCCCATGATCAGCATGGGCCAATCAGGGTCCCCATTAGCGCATAGAACATGTTTACTGTATATCCTTATAGGGCGTCTGCGGTAAGCATTTCCTTGCCTGGCTTGTATTTGATTTGCATGGAGTACCTCTGTATGAATTCATTCATTTGGCTTGTCTTCTTGACAAATGCTGTTGTGTCTTGAAGAATATTAATGATTTGTGATTGGTGAGGACCTTGAACGTTTGGCCCCCTTCTAGATAACATTGCTATTTCATGAGGCAATGCACAATAGCTACCAGTTTCTTATTGTGTATGTAGTATCTTTGTTCACTGTCAGATAGTTTCCTTGACTTGTACGCCACAGGGAGGAAGCCTTTTTCTGCCGTCTGAATACAGAGTATCCCTCCTATGGCGTATTCAGACATGTTGGTTTCCAACTTGTATATCCCATCACAGCTTGGGTATTGGAGGATAGGGGCAGTAACCATTTGTTCTTTTAGCTGGCAGAAATGTTGGTCTTGTAGAGGTGTCCATACAAATTTGGGTTTTTTGCCTTTAATGGCTGATAGAGGGGCTGTCAGAGCACCTCAGTCAGGGATGAATCTTTTAACGTAGGCTACCATGCCTAGGAAGGTACAGAGTTTGCTTTTTGTTTCTGGGAGCTGGCATTTTGGTTATGGCACATATTTTTTCCGGGTCTGGTTTGATTCCCTCTTTGCTAATAATGTGATCAAGGAATGAGAGTTCTGGCTAGAAGAAGTCACACTTTGATGACTTGGTAATGAGACAGTTTTCTTTGAGGGTACAAGGACCAGGAGGGCATCTTCCCAGTGTTGTTTTAGGGTTTGACTGTAGATAATTTAATTGTCCAGGTAGATGATTGTTTGCTTCCTGATGTGTTCTTTGAAAATCTTGTTCATGAATGTCACAAAGGCGCTAGGGGCGTTTTCCATGCCAAAATTGAGGACAACACTCAAATGATCCATAATTAGTTCTAAAGGCAGTCTTTGGGATGTCTTCAGGATTTACCCAAATTTGATGTTAGCCTGCTGTCAAATCAATTTTTGTAAAGATTTGGAACCCCTTAGGGTGTCAAAAAGGTCATTGATCAGGGGAAGTAAATACATTTTCTTAATTGTGACCTTATTGAGTGCCCTGAGGTCTGTGACTAAGCAGAGTCCTCCATCTTTCTTTGCTACAAAGAAGACAGCGGCACCAAAAGACAATTTTGAGATCTAATGAGGCCTTTTTTGAGCGCTTTGTCCAAATAGGCTTTCAGAGTGTTGTCTTCTTGGGGTGTAAGGCGGTAGATTGGCCGTGCTTTTGGGAAACTCCCCTTGAGATCAATCTTGTGTTGTATTCCACGGTTGGGTGGTAACCCTGGTAGGGTTTCTTGGAAGACTGAAGGGAACTAACTGACAAGCTGATCTTGGATTTAGTCCTTTTCATGTTTGGTCTCCATATTCTTAAAATGAATAATCTCATATGTGCAGGTGTTCCAATTGATCTTGCTGGGGTTATTTTCCTCTTCTTTTTCCATGCTTTTCACAAACACATGGTCTCTCATAAGCGTTTCAAGGTGGGTTGGGTAGATATGATGGTGTACTTTGCCTTGTTGTATGGTTAGGGTTGCACTATCACAGTCAATGTGAGGTTTGGCCTTTCTCATACAATCCAGGCCAAGTATGACATCATATTTGGGGATTGATATGATAGGACCACTAAGCATTGTTTGCACGTCCCCAATTTGGGTATGGAAAGATTTTGCTTCTTTATTGACTAGTGTGCTCCTGTTATCTGCCATGATAACTCTCTTGATGTTACTTTGGACTGTTGATAGTTTCATGAGGTTGGCAAATTTCTTGTCAACAAGGGATTGATCTGATTCAGTATCAAATAGTTCTGTGCCCTGATATCTGAAAAAGCAGGAAGGATAAGTGAGGAGTTTATTTCCAGTTTGGGCAGCAAACAGTAGAGGTTTGCTGGAGGGTACTTGGATCATGGTGATTGAATCCATGTCCTGGTCCCTGTACAAGTCTTGTGGGTTGGGGGAGGTGGCTCACCTAAGTACTCCCCTGAGCTTTTCTCTCCTTGTTGGTGTCTTCAGTACTTGCTTGGTTAGCCTGTGCTGTATGGTTCCCGTTTTAAGGATGGGAGCTGTTGGCTCGGTTGTTCTGCTTATTTGGGTGAGGGTCCTTCTTTGCTGTGGGGCTTTCCTTTTGCTTGTTTGTTGCGTGTAGATTGTCAGATTTCTGGGCTGTGTGTTTTCCTTCCAATAATACATCTTCAAGGTTCTTGCAGCGCGTCATGTCAAACTGATGTTAGATATGTGTGAGAAGGCTGTTGTAGAAGTCCAATTGAGGCCCTGGCTTGTCAAAGCTGATGGTACTGGGGGCTTGGTCATGTAGGTCTTTGTATGCAGCAATGTACTCCTTGATTGTTCCTGTCATCTTGAAGGTTTGAAGTCCTGTCATGATTACTACGTCATAATCCTTCATGGAGAATGTGAGATTAAGCTGATTGACCACAAATGATCAGGTTAATCATTGCACGCAGATCTTAATCAGTTACATGCTGTATTATCACTTGGTTATCATTATATTAAGTGTAGTAATTATACGCTGTATAATCATCAATATATTATAATAGATATAGTAGTTAAACGCTGTGTAATTGTTAGTTTATTATAATAGATGTTACAATTATACGCCGTATTATCACTGATCATCATTCCAATGTGTACTGATTGTACGCCGTATATTACTTGCTTTATTATAATTGATGTAACAATTATACACCGTATAAACGTTAGTCAACATAGTGATTATCATTGCTTCTATGCTGTATAACCTTCAGATCACCTATCACTCACCTCCCAATCCATCCTACTGGACGTTGTATCAACCCAGCCTCACACTGCCTGATGGGCGTATATGATCATAACAAACAAGTGATAGGCAAAAGATCAGGAAATACCGAGTTTGGGTCAGAGCTACACGCCGTATAATTGGGTTCCTTATTGGTTTGGGTCAGAATTACATGGCGGATAATCCTCTAAGTCACTAATGGATTGAATCTGCTATTATACGGTGTATAATCTCTAATTTAACTTGTTGCATTAATAAGCAGAAGGTTTGTCAACCAGAAAAGGATCACTGATTAAGCCCTGCAAATAGAATACAGAATTCTACCTTCCAATGTAGGAGGGCTGAACAGGGACAATTTCTAAGCATCAACTAAATACAGTGTAGTTTTCCAGTACAATAATAGGCGTGTAAGATACAGCCAATCAATAAATGATAGTAGGCTAGCATAAGAAGAGCATAGGCTGTAGCTGAAGTGCCATGTACGCCTGCTAAGGCCAGTAGCATATCACGTGCCAAGGACAGCCAATCAGGATAGGTGTAGCTGGCAAAGATGGACCTATTGCAAAGGTAGCCACTGAGAACTTTCTGAAAGGACAAGAACAAGGGTTGTTGCAGTATATAGTGATATAGACACCTGAAAGGATGAAAAAGTTCATAGTTACACCTGGATAGATTGCAGTCGCTGGCTAGATTGTACTCCAGTATCAATAAACATAATTATCTTCAAAGTTCCATTCTATTATAGTCTGTAGTGCTCTTGCATAGGATTAGGTAGAGTACATTGGAAAGGCTAACATCTATCTGTAGCTTTGAACATACCAGCAATAACCCAAGTTGCTCAACAGAGAACTTTTTGAGGAAGGCAGTTTTGAACATGTCCCAGTTTCATTTTGGTCAGGGTGTTGGTTGAGCCATTCACTTACAAAATGGGAGGCGGCTCCTGTGACACAGAGGGAGAATTTGCTGGCCCAGAGTCTGCGGGGGTAGCCTACTTGTGTGAACTTGCTTTGTGTGCTGTTGATCCAGAGTTGGCGTTTTCCCGGCGTAACCCTGCAAAGGTCCCAATTTCTGCTGAACGTAGGTGTTGGAATACAATTTTGGGTATTTTAGGCTGTTGTGGCTCTGTTGTGGTTGGAGCTACAGGTAACAGCCTGAGGGATTCTAGAGCGTTGTACTGGTACATAGGTACAAGGACTTTATCTCATATGACAAGGCCTGCAGGGACGTCTTGTCCTTCTTTGTAGTCTCTTCAGCTGGTAGGGAGTGCCATTGTTTGGGTCTTTTTCTTAGAAGGAATTTTTCCTTTGAGCTGGGTAGGTATGAATAACCTACCTGTGCTACCACTGTTGTGTGTATACTTCTGGGAAGTATAATAAACAAGATAAAAAAGGGAAATTAAGAAGAGAATGATACTTTATTGGATATGGGGTAATATATAGTATCATGGAAAGCCACATACTGTCCATGTATGTCATGGAGGTCATGGGGCTTATCTGAGTAATGTTCCTCTTAAGTCATGAGGCTTATTCAAGTTGTGTTCCATTTAGGATCTAGATTAACTGATCCCTGTAATAGATGGTTGAATGATGTAGTGCCGCTGGCTTCTTGGTTGGTTGATGAGCCATTTGGTGAGTCATTGGGTGATCTACTTGGGGCGTTAATTCCCTGAGAGGGAGTAACCAAAGATGTTACAACACAAATGGCTGTTTAAAGAGCTAAAAACACCTGTGCTCTGGATCTATATACATGACATAGTAAAAATATGATATTATATAGAAATAAGCTAGAAATGTAAGAAACAATGAAATGAAAAACAAATATACAAATAAAAAATTAAAATTCTCAATGATAAAATATGCAAACAAAAAGGTTTTGGTGGTGGTGAGTTTATTTAGGGCAGGAAGAATGATGCCTATTAGGCATATTAACATGGAAAAGAAAGCGTAGAGGCAGTGCTGGCTTAGAATGTCTGGGACCAAGATTGCATGAGAGGGACTGATTTGTAGGGTTGGCAGTGGTGGATGAACTGGGTGGATTGTGTGTTATGGCCAACATATAAAGCTTGTTATATCTCTTGTCTGTCATTATTTCATTTGACTGGTAAATAGATGTAGCCCGGGGCAAGAGGCAATTGTCTTTATATGATTTGCTGCCCCTTTTTACATGGAAGACAAGTAGGGCAAACAAGTCAATCACCATCTGCCAACCAAAGAGAGAATTTTTATTTAGAGCTCTAAGATAAAGATCATTAAAGGCCTGTGGGTGGCGCTCCTGGACAATGTCCCCTAAATTTTAAGAACACAACATCAGCTAGATAGATTTCTGCATGAGCAGCTGGATAGATTGAGTCCTGAGGCCAGTGTTTCTGGATTTTCTTGGTGGATGTGAAATTATTCTCCATCTGGTGGCTCAAGAAGCCCCAATAGAAGGAATTTGAGCTGTCCCAGGAGTCAAGTAATCCATCAAGAATCTGGTTATACTCATAAACATTGATGTAATCAGCATGTTTTCAATAATAGACAAAACCCTTGATCAAAAATGCCAGAAATGCACCAATGAAAGTCCCCTTTTTGACCTTCTTCCTTTCATTAGTTTTATTTGATTTTCCTTGTTTCCCAAAATTTTCAAAAGAATTTAATAGTTTTTAATACAAGATTAACATGATGCCATTAGATAAACTTGTCAATCATTGAGTGATAATGAATACAATGGTGTGCAATGTGCTAAAATGGAATGGATTTGGGGGAGATTAAATTTGAAGTCAGATACAGAACAAAATTACACATAGGCAATTGCTTGACCAATCAATTGAGAACTAGTGGATACCAGAGCCTTCTGGATTCCACTCAAACCTCTCAGTAATTTAGCAGTTTGGAGGCTACACAAAGGGGCAACAAACAAGGCCTTTAATTCTGGAATAAAAGCTCATACTTGGTGCTTGAGTCCAGAAACTTAAATGGAGGTGACATCAATAGTCCAATTACCCAATCAATCTTTACTTTCAGGTGCAAAATCAATAGTCTATCTTGATATTGATATTTCAATTATGTTATTGATGCCAAACCTGGCCTAATTCCCGGCCTTCCATCCCACCAATTTCCCCTATACCAATTTCCCACCTCTCTCTATATACTTAGTTTTTATGAAATAAAGATAAGTTTTTACCCCCACATATTTTTCACTCCACTTTGGTTTTACTACCCTGTATTGAGGTATAGTAATTGAACAATAACCAGGTCTGATTCTTGCTAGCTATACCCAATAGTCCAGACATAAGACATTTGGGGCTCATGGTAATTTTTGAACCAACACCTGGCCCTTTCAACCCCGTGATTCCTTCTTGGTGGAGGGAGGGATGCCTTGTGGCAATAATAACACCTACCAATACCTACCCAGTGGTCCTGCCCAACAATAACAATTCATGGATGATATCCCCCAGCCCTCACCACTTGGCAACTGGAACCCCCTACTATTGACTGCACCTGCACCCATGAAAGTGGATGCTTATGTCAGTCCCTCCAAAAAAGCCATCCAGCAATCCATGACCAGAATGAACAAAGGAGATGACAACAAAGTTCAACAATCACAAATGCTGGCCATCTAACATTCCTCTGCAGAGATATCCATGGAGAGATTTTGTAACATAAGCGTGGTGAACCTCAATCAACTTTGTAAGGACCTTCAAACTGCTGAGCATGTGAAGGATTACATCCAGCATTTTGCCCACCCAGCCATCTGCCACAATCAAGTAAACTTGGGGCGCCTACAGAGCCTGATACAAGATCAGGGAATACTAGTGACTGGCAGGGCCCAGAGTGCCCTGGACAGTCAGCTGGCCTCTCTAGAGGTGATTAAACATGCAGCATGGAAACCCCCACAAAGCACTTCCCAGGGCAAAATACCCCCTTTCAACTAACAAATGGCCCAGGATTTGAGAGGCACACAATCCTCAAATCCCTGGCATTGCGCCTGTTAACAAATCTGGGCCATCTACCTATTGGGAAATGGCACATTGGGAACACAACTGTTTGATTGCACAATTGGGCAATTGATTTATTGCAGGAGCTAAAAATAACTGTAGCAACTTGCCATGCTGCAAAATCCAAAATGTTCATGTTATAGCAGCCAATGAGAGCTCATCATCTTGGCCAAGCACACAAATTCCAGGTAAAATTGCAAATCAACCTCCAAATGATGCCATCAGTTCTCTGGTGGTACAAAAGGCCATAGAATCAAAAGTAAGTATAAGTAGTGGGGGAGAAGCCCTCCTTACTGTTGGCATCTTAATAAAGCAAGTTTATGCCTAGAAATTATTATCTTATTGCAGGAATTGTCAATTTTTGCTCAAATTTAATTATTTTCTTTGCATCTATTTGTGAATCCACCACAATATACAAACTAGCCTATCCACACCCACCTGGTTATACTCCTGCTGCCCTTGTTAAACCACCCCCCGCCCTTGGTCTGAAGTATTTCCATCCACACCATTTGGATCTGCCGCCAACCATGAAGGAGATTCCAACTGCACCTCCTCTCCCAAATGCGCTGCCCACTCAGGACTTCAGCAAGCTAGTTTTTGTCTACATCACCGTATTGGGGCTGGCCGGCCAGGTCGTGCCCCATACTGGGAGTTGGCGCCCCCTGGCCACTGCCCTCAACTACCTGGTACAGATTGTGCCTATTGTGTACATGGCCTTTCAGGCCTGGCCTGCCTCTCCTGTGGGAGTCCAGCTGGACTCTGATATGGGCTGTGACAGTGACAAACCAGCAATCATTTCTTTGGCTTTTATACCATAATATGACTCCCAACTTTGAGTTAATAAACAATCAACTCTCAGAAGTGGTGACGGTCCAAAACAGCATTATCCCCTGGTCCAAAGCAGTTGAGAGAGGACTGAACTCTCTGGTCCCCCATCAAGTGATCCAGGCCCTTTGCCACCAAGGTTTGGACTTCAACTGGATTGCCACAGTGGCAGCATATATCAAGGAGAATATACCAGTCATCTGTGAGCTGGTCCAGGAGGTAATCATCTTGAGCCAACGCCTGTCAGCTCTTCCCTTGATGGGGCCCAGATAACCTGTGATATCTACTCCTTCCCCTTCAAGCGCAATGATGAATAGAGATATGTTGGAACTCTATGACCACCAATCAAAATCACAGCATGAAGTGAAGGAGGCAGTCATTGACTTTATTTTTATCTATTGAGAGTTTGGCAAAGTCAAACACAAGGTTGATGGATTTCAGTCTGAGAAAGCCATCTTGTCTAGCTGGTGCCAAAGCCAAGACAAAACCAACACACAGAAGATCTCAAAGCTCTAAGAGGCACTGATCAACCAGGAGAAGAAGATAACCTACTGGAAGAGGACTTGGATGTCACTTGTCTGGAGAACTGGGCCTATGCAGATGAACTGGATGAGCACAAGGCACTGATGGCTTCTATCTAAAACCAGTTAAAGAGAGCAAACAGAAAAATGGCTTCACTGGAACAGAAGCTGGATAGTCTCCAAAATCAACATCAGCACAGGGAGACTGGAAGTCAATCTCAAGGAAGCTACCAAAACTCATCTGGGCAAGAAAAATATCACAGCCTGGACAGAAACAAAGAAACCAACTGGAGGCTCCCCTGTTCTATCTGAGTGCTATATGTGGTTACAGAGAATGATGGTCCAGCCACAGTTACCATTGAAGATACCATACAAGATCTTGAAGCACATCAAGAAGAGGCACACAAGGCTGTGTTTGAAGCCTGCTTTGCTGCCTCCAAGGCCAGCCGCAACAGACCTACTTCCCCTATTTGGCAGCCTGCACCATCACAACTGTGGCCCATAACACTTTGCCCTTCTTCAAACCATAAATCTCCCCAGATTTGAAAGAAAGAGTAATGTAGGCATGTTTCTCTGGCTATACCAGAACTCAATGTACGGGGAAGGCAAAGCTATGAAGGACACTACCATAACCAACTGTCTGGAAACTGATACACAGACACTGATAATACCCCGCCTCCCAGAAAATGACTGGACTTACACCAACATCTTGTGGGCCTTGATTGAAGAGTTTGGTAGCCAGGAAGCCCTCACAGTACAAAAGATGGACTTTGAAGATACTAAACTCAAGGTGAGAGAAACCTTGGAGGAGTTTACTTCCAGATTCTACTTAGAATCACAGACTTTGCCTGCATGAAGGCGGTGTTGTTCATTGATGTACAGTCATAACTTCTCAACGCAGTAAGGATCAACAGGGAACTTTCACTTGCCTTAAAGTCTTGAATCTACACTTCCCAGACAGTCCCTGACCTGATCTGATTTCTGAAAACTTACAAGGAAGAGTTTGAGATCCCTCTATCTAAGGGAACCCCTAAAACCCTCACTGAAACTAGAACCAAAAATTTCAGTACTGAAGGTTCAAAGACAGTCAAGCCCAATCCTGGTACTTTGAACAACTCAGCACGCCTTTGCTTCAAGTGTAACAAACCTGGGCACCTCTCCTGGGATTGTAAATTCCCACACAAGGTCTTGGTTGTAGGTGCAAAGCCAGAGGAGAAGGACTATGCTGATGATGAAGATATTGAGGAAGACAATGAGGAACAGTAAAAAAACTACTAAGCAGCCAGGACAAGGAGAAATCCTTGGCTGCCCTTGTAGTTTCAACACCCTCATCTCCCCCATACTGCTGCCCCCAACATACCTGCTCAGAGGCCTGCTGCTTTACCATCCTCTGAGGCAAACCCTACGGATGAACCCTCTCTGATTGACTTTGACTCCCAACCAATACACAAGGATGATGAATCCAAAGGAGTTCAAGAGGACCTCCTACATTGAGTCCTCACTGTCAACATTCAAACTCATCATACAATGCTTTGCCCTGAGGTGTAAGGTCTTGCCCATAATGGTGCAAGGTTATAAACTAAAGTGTGCAAAGCGTTGGGATTCAAATTTAGAAGATATAAGAATGTAGGTACTGTCTGTAAAATGATCTTACATTAAACCCGCTAAAAACCTATATTGCGTGACAAATGGAGTAATAGAGTTTAAAACCCTAAGCAAAGAAGATAGAATAAAGTGTTCAATAGTGAACAATTTGTAACTAAAGGGATATCAATATTAGGATATTCTCCATCTGCAAATTGATACATATAACTATTGAAAGATTCATTAAGGGAAAAATGAATACAACAAGCCTAAGGCTTGTTGTTTTACAAGTTCCATTTGAATTAAGGAAAAAGCTAAACTAAGAAAATGAATTTAAAGAAAACAAAATTCTAAAAATGATAAAATTGAAGTTTAAAAAATTGTAAAATTGAAGGGGAAGAAATCACTTAGAGTTTTGGCTTAAAGCCTACTCTTCAAAAGCTCCTTTATTTATAGTAAAAAGCTTTTTCATTTGAGAATGTGATGGTCAAGGAGAAGCAGCCAAGAACAGGAGCAAGCAGGAAAAAGTTGGAAAGGAACCTGGAGCAGAAGGGGAAAACAGAAGCCCAGGAGAGACTGCAGATCAGCCTGTAAGCTGGGGAAGCGGCAACAACACAAGCAGGAGTTTCAAAGGTAATATAGATGAAAATTATTCTAACTTAAAGTAGAAATATATGTAGATTAGAAATCAGCGGTCAAAGCAACAACAAAAACAACAATTTGAATGTGAATTACATAAAACAAAGGTAAGAGTACTTTAAAATATTAAATTATTAACAATTTGACCTAACTTTTGAATATTAATAAATAACCCAAAAGATAAGTAAAAATGAAAAATAACTTAATTATCTGAAGAAGCCTGCCCTTTGGGGCATGGCATGACATTACCCCTCCAGATCCAAGCTCAGGATGTGCTTGGATATAAGAATTGATGGCCTTGGGACAGTTTTCAAGGTTTGACAATGGCTCCCAATAACTCTTCTCAACGGAATATCCCTTCCAAAGAACCAAGTATTGGAGTTTACCATAGTGGTAACAATGGTAGATAATAGAGTCAACCTCATATTCAGGGGTCCCTTGGACCATGTGAGGAGGAGGTGCTTTGTTGTTCTGATGAGAAGGAGGAGAAAAAGTCTGGAGTTTGAGGAGAGACACATGGAAGACGTCATGAATGTGATACCCTGAAGGAAGTCAGATACAATATGCAACCTTCCCAACCCTTTCTGTTATGGGAAAAGGCCCCATGAACCGTGGGCCAAGTTTATGGGAAGGCCATCTGTTAGGAAGATTCTTTGTATTTAGATATACAAGGTTGTTGACCTGAATGCCCTTTCCCTCCTGACAATGACAGTTGGCCTGGACCTTGTATACCTCAATAGCCTTAGAGAGATTCTCTTTTAAGGAATTCTGGATGAGTTCTAGCTGGACAAGAAACTCCTTGGCTAACAGGGAATGGACAGAAGAGGTGACAGAAGGAACAAAGGCAGGAGTGTAGCCTAAATTTGCCATGAACAGAGTCATCTTGGTAGAGGAATGAGGAGTAGCATTGTAGGAATACTGGGCCAAAGCTAAGTGAGAAGCCCAATTGTCTTGTTGTTTGTTGGAAAAACAGCAAATGAAACATTATAGTGTCTGATTGGTACGTTTGGTTTGCCCATCAGACTGGGGATGATAAGAGGTGCTAAGGAAAAGGTGAACACCTAGCTGAGTCATAAACTCCTTCCAAAACAGGGAGAGGAATTGTGGTCCACAGTCAGAGACAATATCTCTTGGAGTACCATGGTAGATGAAGACGTTCTTGATAAAGAGGGAAGCAGTCTGCTTTGCGGTAATGTTAGAATTGCAGGGAGCAAAAATAGCCTTATTTGAGAATCTGTCTACAATGACCAGTATGGCGTCAAAACCTTTGAACTGAGGAAGCTGGACAATATAATCCAGAGAGACAGACTGCCAAGGACCTTCAGGGACTGGAAGGGGGCATAGAAGACCCACAGGTTTCTGGATGGAGTGTTTGCTTCTCTGGCAAACTAGGCAACTGCTGACGTATGACTTGACAAAGGTGGACATCTTTGGCCACCAGAAGTGATTGCAGAGTTTAGAAAGCGTTTTCTTGTATCCAGAGTGGCCTGCAGCAAGGGAGTCATGGAACGTGATGGTTAGAACCTGTTGAAGGTCCGGAGAAGGAACTACCAAAAGGTTGTTGAAGTATAACACACCCTCCAGCAGGGAAAATGAAGGATTTGTGACTGTCTTATTGTTTGTAAGAGCGTCAATGATCTGAGACAAGGTTTTATTGGAAAGCTGAGATTTATGGATTTGCTTCAGTATATTGGGGATTGTAGTACTGATAACATTAAGTTTCAGAAAACTCTTGGGTGGAAGGACCATCTTGGTGTTAAGGAGTTTGTAGTCTTTGTCAACATCAGATAATAAAGGATGACGACTAAGAGCATCAGGTAGGGTATTAAGTACACCTTTCTTGTACACAAGCTTGAAGCATAAATTTGACAGCTCCAGTACCCATCTAGTGTGTCTTTGGGAAATGCGGCAGACTTGGTGAAGTAAAGCAAGTTCTTATGGTCTGTGTAAATGAGGAAAGGCTCCTCAAGTCCGTCAAGGTAGCAACACCAATGCTTGAGTGTTTTGATGATGGCAAGAAGTTCCTTGTTGTGTACGGGGTAGTTTTGTTCAGCTGGAAGGTGTTTTTGAGAAAAGTATGCAACAGGGTGTTGCATCCCATCCCATCCCCCCCAAGCTGAAGGAGAACACTGCCAACGGCATAGTTGCTGGAATCAGTCTCAACCAAGAAGGGTTTGGAAGGATCAGGCATCAGGAGGACAGGTGTGTGACAAAGACGGCTTTTGTAGCCTCAAACACGAGCTGGGCCTCAGGTGTCCAGACAAAAGGAACGGAAGGAGAAGTGAGGGTAGTGAGTGGCAAAACTAGAGAAAAAAAATTTCCCACAAACTTACGGCAATAGTTTGCCAATCCAAGGAAGCCACAAAGTTGTGAGCAAGTCTTGGGAACAGGCCAGCTTTTTATAGCATCCACCTTGCTAGGGGAGACAGCAGAACCGTTTTGAGTGACAATGTAGCCAAGGAAATCAACCTCAGTGCAGAAGAATGAGCACTTAGAAGACTTTGCAAACAGGTTGTAGTCTCAAAGTCTCTGGAGTACTTAGCAGACGTGGGCAACATGGTTGTCAATGGAAGAGGAGTATACAAGGATATCATTGAGATAGACAACAACAAACTTGTTAAGGAAGGGCAGAAGTGCCTCATTCATTAAGGCCTGGAAAGTTGACAGAGCATTACATAATCCAAAAGGCATTAAATTGTACTTGTATAACCCAAACAGGGTACAGAACGTGGTATTCCATATATGGCCAGGAGAGATTCTGATCTGGTTGAAAGCGCTTTGGAGATCAATCTTGGTGTATACAGAACTAACAGAAAGGCAATCTGTCAGAGCCTCAGCAGAAGGAATAGGGCATCTATCCTTGATTGTGATCTCATTAAGGGCTCTATAGTCTATACAAGGGCGCTTGGAGCCATCAGATTTACTGACAAAGTAGATGGAGAAAGAACATGGGGAAGTCAATTAAGAGATGAAACCCTTGGAGAGTTCCTCATTGATGTAGTTCTTTAGTAGAGTGAGGTTGGAGTCAGAGAGAGAAATAAGCCTTCCCCAGGGGGGAGTGGTGCCTGGCTTAAGGTTTATCTGGATATTGTAGGGCCTATGAGGAGGTAGCAGGTTACATTCATCCTTGTTACAACAATCCTTGAAGTCAGAGTAACAATAAGGTAATCCATCTTTGTCCTTGGAGGAAAGAGTATCCAGGATGGAGCTAGAGATAGCAGTCAGGTTTGGTTTGGAGGGAGTCAAGCCAAGGGTACCAGGTACAAGGGATAAAAATTTGACAATATCATTGGATGTAAATGATATCTTGTTGTTTGGGTGATCAAAGTTAAGCAAAGACTCTCTCAGCCACAGGAATCCAAGGATGAACAGAAAGGATAAGTTGGGGGAAGAGTTACACATGACGCGGAATGGAGAGCCCTCCAAGTCAATGGTGACAGGTTAGAGGATAGGTGTGGCGCCAATGAGAGTACTGTTTCCCACCTTAATGTCAAGAGATCCAAAGGCGGGGAGTCCAAGTAGTTTGGCGAGCTTCACCTCAATGAAGTTGGCATCAGCGCAAGTGTCAAGAAGAGCAAGCACCTTGATCATTTCCCAAGGGTCCATGAATGGTCACTAGGACAGTAGGTGACTTGGAAGTGTCATTGAGGGACAGAAAAGCAAGGGTGGAGGTTTTGTTAGCAAAGGAAGGACGTTTGTAGAGAGGACAGGCTGGTAGAAGATGATCCTTTGATCCACAGTAAGAGCAGAGGTTGTTGTTCCTTCTTCTAAGGACTTCCTCAGCAGTAAGGCAAAAACCTCCCCCAGACTTTGGCTTGGTGCTAAGGGGAGGAGTTGAAGAGAGCAAGGCCTTGTCTGGAATAAACAACCAGGCTGTAGGGGATAGGTTAGAAGGAGAGTGTGTTTTTGATAAAAGATATTTCTGATTCCATTTAACCACTTCTCTGATAAGAGGTTCTAGTTTGTCAGGGAGATTGTGGTGGACCAAAAATTCCTGGAGCAATCTTTTGAAGCCTATCTTTTAGAAGCTGCAAGCCTCAGTGTCAGAGGCTTGTAGTCTTGACTGGAGGGGGCAAAACTTCCAGTTGTATTTCCCAAGTGGAAGAGAACCTTGTGTGAGACCTGCAAACCAAGAAGCAGAGGGATTGGACAACTCCTTGTCTTCTCCAGAGAAAGATAGGAGTGAACTGACAAAGAGATCATAATTCTGGGGAATGCCCGGGTTGTGTATTAAATGAGGGCTAAACCAATCTCTGTAGTGACCAGTGAGCTTTTCTGCAAGGTAGAGGACCTTCTAAGAGTTTGTTGTGTTCTGATGCGCGGCACAGACACACAACAGGGAATCCTAACCTTAGGATTGGATTTGTACTAAGTCTTGGTTAGATGACAGGGAAGGCAAATGTGTTTACCTTGTGGCCCTGGATGAATAATCTCTACTAGGCGTGGCTAGAGAGAGGCGCAGAAGTACAGAAGACACAAAGACAAAGATGTGAATAGAACTTAATTTTATTGGTAAAATAGGAAATGGGTTATATAGTGGTTGAGAATATCACAAAACACTACCAGGACGGTAGGATCACTTGCCACAAGCATGAGTGGGGCAAGTGAGTTGTGCAGAGTCAGGAAAGCAAACAATCATATTTCCTGAAGCGGATTCCAGTTCATTTTGAGAGGCAAAAGCTAAAGCAAGAGATTTGTCTTTGAAATGGCCCACCAAAGGCAAAATTGAAACATGGTGAATGCTGTTATTCATGACATTGCCCCCCTCTAGATTGACCTTAGGGGGTGATACTTGCGGAGGAACTTGGCGTGTATGCGAGCAAAAGGGTGACCACTAGAGAGGAGCTTTACAGTGTACTCAGATCCCTGTTTGAAAGTCACCTCTAAAGGAACAATCCACAGGGAGTCCAGTTTGTGTGCGCGCCCACCCACACAGTGTTGATAGTACAGGACATGGTCACCAACAGCAAACTCAGGCAAGGAGGAGCACCCAGCGTTGTCAGGTAGAGCTTGAGCATCTTAGTCTTATATGCGGAATTGTAGGCAGTGGCCTGTATATCAATGATGCAGTTGACTAAGACTTTGATGTGGTTGTCAGGGTTTATGGCCTTATCAGAGGAGAGTAAGGGAACCCCCAAGAGCAACAGAGTGGTGGCTTCACGCCCATACAACATGGCAAAGGGGGAGTACCCTGTGACCCAATGCTTGCTTAGACAATAGGCAAAGAGTGCAGCAGGTAAGTATAGATCCCAATTGGCTGCGTCAGAGTAGGTGAGTTTCCTCATGATAGAAATCAGTGTTGAGTTGGCACGCTCAACTGCCCCATTAGTGGAAGGATTATAGGAGGCAGAGAAAGACTGGTGAGTTCCTAGAGCTTCAACAACAGAGGTTACAAGTTTGGCATTGAAGTTGGTTTTGTTGTCTGATAACAGCACTTGAGGACAGCCATGGCGGTAGAAAACATCCTGCAGCAAGAAGGCAGCAGTAGTTTTAGCAGTGATGTCTTTAGTAGGGCGAGCTTCTACCCACTTGCTGAAGTGGTCAACAGCAATCAGGATAAAGCAGCATCCGGAACGTGAGCGGGGGAGAGGACCTACAGCATCAATGCTGACAGTGTGAAAGGCATGTTGAGAGGGGACCAATTTGAACTTGTGAGAAGCAGCTCAGGGCCTCTGAAGTTGGCAGTCATGCAACTAGCTATGACATCTGGGATCAACAGGCAAAGATTCTCCCAGAAGTAATTCTTCTGAAGCCAGTCAAAGGTCTTGGCAATGCCTCCATGGCTAGTTTCTTTATGAGCTTGCAACACCAAGGAGAGGCAAAGACTGGGGCGCACATATGGCAGGTATTGACCCTGCACCTTCTTGAACAGTTGGTTGTCACATATGAGGGTATCTTCAGACAATTTGGACAGGAAAAGTCAAACCTCTTCTGTCTCACTTTCCCAGGAAGAAGGGTAGCCAATTAGCTTGTACAGGCGGTCTGCCTCAGCAGGATGTAGGGTAAGGATGGGCATTCTGGACAACCCATCAGCGTTCTGATGTTGAATCCTAGGGCAATGGAGCACAGTGAAGTCATAACCTTACAGGCGGAGAGCCCATCTGGCTAAGCGTCCTTCAGGCTCCTTAAGTTGTTGTAACCATTTGAGCAAAGCGTGGTCAGTGACAACAGTGAAATGGGTACCATATACATAGTGGCTGATTTGTTTGACTGCATTCAGCACAGCAAGACACTCCTTCTCTGTAACACTATAATGTTTTTCATACTTATTTAGCACACAGGAAGTATAGGCTACAGGGTGGTCCACACCTTCATCATCAAGCTGAGCCAAGATAGCCCTAATAGCAAGGTCACTAGCATCAGTGTACAAGATGAATTCCTTATTGTAATTGGGGTACACTAAAATGGGTGCTTCTTTGAGTTTCTGCTTTAGAGTCTCAAAGGCTTGCTACTGGCTGGCAGTCCATTTGAAAGGAACATTACACAACAGTTGGACCAGGGGTTTGCTATTATCAGCAAAATCAGGAATTAATTGTCTGTAGTAACCCATCATGCCCAGAAAGACTTAACTTCTTGGAGGTTGGTGGGTGGAAGCATTTTGTTGATGGCTTCAACCTTCTTAGTCATTGGACAAATTCCCGTTTGGGTTACTTCATGGCCCAAGAATTCAAGGCGTTCTTTGAAGAAAGCACACTTAGAGGGCTTTAACTTGAGGCCAGCTTCTTGGATCATTATGAACACCTCCTTAAGATGGGCTAGGTGATCAGTGAAAGTTGCGCTGAAGACTGTTATATCATCTAGGTAGACTAAGATACATGCCAACTTCAAGTCACGCAGGATGGAGTCCATGGTCCTCTGAAGAGTTTCTGGGGCATTACAGAGCCCTTGCGGCATGCAGGTAGGCTCAAAAATCCTTCTGATGTGATGAGTGCAGCCTTCTGACAGTCTTCAGGAGAGAGGTCAACTTGCGAGTAGCCAGAAGCCAAGTCCATGGTTGAGAAAAACTTAGAACCTCCAAGGCGTTGAAGAGCGTCATCAATGCCCGGTAAGGGATAGGAATCTTTCTTGGTTAGAGAATTTAACATTTGATAGTCCATCACAATCTGGTGCCCTCCATCTTTTTTCTTTAAGATGAGCAGAGGGAAGCCCAGGGACTTTGAGAGGGAGCTAGCAGTCCAGCATCCAGCAGTTGTTTGAGCTCATTAGAAACCTGCACATCTTCCACTTGGCTGTGGTGGTATGGCTTGGCACAAAAGGGGGGAGCATCTCCTGTGTCAATCTGATTAATCACATCTTTGGCTAGCTCATAATCAGTACTATCTTTAGCAAAGATGTCTGAGAATTGATCTAGTAAATCAAGCACCTCTTTCTGTTGAACCAGGGACAACTGAGGGAAGTCTTGGGCAGTGAACAGAGATAGGACTTGAGGCTTGTCTTTGGGTAGGTTAAAGTCTTGAAACGTTCCAAAAGGGTGAAGAGACAAGACGTCAGGAGCATTTAACAACTTTCTGTAACCAACGCCCTGTCCTCTGGATACAGTCATAGGAAGCGCAGTAAGGTTGGCAACTAGTAATTGAACGGGATCCTTGTGGGAAACATCTAGAATTCCAGGACAAAGGTAAGGCTTGTTACGCCCCAGCAAAGGAGGGGAGTACAGCTCTAAGAAAGTCCGTTCTGGTAGTTCATATGATATCTGGGAGTCCAGGATAGCCTGAGAGCCTGGGGGGATGGTGACAGCAGATGTAGCCATGAGATGGATTCCTTTAGTTGCAGGACAAGCCATGGGAGGACACTTCATGTTAGTGGAATGGGTTTGGTATTTTAGGGTGAAAACTCCAGTGGGGTACTCCAGAGTACATGTCTTCAAACCTTTACCAGGAATTTTGATTGGCTCTTCAAAGATCAGAGGGACTTTGTACCCTAGAATAGAAAGATAACCATCCTTTAGGTTGATGATCCCATTATATTTCCAAAGGAACTGGGTACCAACCAAAAGGTCATAGCTCTCATTTTCTAGAACAACAGCTGGCGCAGCCAACAGGAGTTTACCAAATTGCATTGGTAAGGCAGATTATGCACCAATGGCGCAAGTCATGGAGATGCCAGCAGTGCCATAGGATTGATGGTAATGAGATCAGGGGCCAGCTTGAGTTTCTTCACCAGTTTAGAAGGAACAACGTTGACTGGAGGACCAGTGTCCAGGACGGCTTTAATCTTGACTTTTTGGATAGATATCCCTACTTGGGTGGTGATGCATCCAAATGGTGACAGAACAGCCAAGATATTCTGTGCCTCAGCTAGTTCCTTGTCCCATTTCTCAATCATGCATTGTGGTCCCAGAAACTCCTTATATACAGTTTGGAGAGGGAGTGAGACAGATACATTCTTAAAAACGGCGTCTGCGACTTCAGCAGCTTCCTCTGATGATTCAACTAATACAGGGGACGTCTTGCCTGAGTAAGATAAGGGCAGGAGACAAGTGCTTTGGCTTCAGACGAGGGCTTGGAGGTAGTTGTAGTCTTCCCGGATTGTAGCTTGTAAGGAACTGCAATAGTCTCAGGGACGGCAAGAACAGAATACCTGTATGCATCATGGTCTTCAGCATCAGATTCTTACACATCAGAATCATCAGAAATGTCATGGAACATAAGGAGGATAGGAGGAGCTTCATCATCAGCAGGCTCAGAGTCAGTAGCAGGCAGAGGTGTAGAAGGAGACTGGGAATAATTGTCAACCAAGAGCGTCTCTGCCTCTAAGTTGACTGTTCTTTTCCCAACTAATCCTTGGGATCAGCTCCTTCAATCCACAGATTGGTGCAGACACAAGAGTGGTGGCCTATCTGACTGCAGTTGTGGCAACCCTGACGTTGAGGAGGATTTTGAGAGTTCATGATGAGGATACAAGGACCGCAAGAAGAGAAGCCAGAGTTAGAAGTGGCACAACTCTTCCTAACAACTGCCCCTGAATGAGTAAGATGCATATCTTGGAGTAGTGTCTTTATACTTTTCATGGAGGACAGCATAGCCTTGTGGTCCTTGAAATGAAGGCATAGGAGTTGATTCACCTTGAGGGCCTGGGCGCAGGCCATATACACTTCATGCGCCGTCAATTGTCTGCTTGTTATTAATTGTTATCCCTCCATGTAAAATCTGACAGCAAATTCAGCTAATGTCTCTTTGGGCTTGAAGGATATGTGCATGAAAGCATCCTTTTTCACCTCCAAGCTAAGATTACTGCCAAACTTGTCAATCAGGAGCTGTTTCATGTCTTCCCAGGTCTCAATGGTGGGCAGCTCTGGCACAACTACTTCTTGACAGGTCGGGTGTAGGCAAGTCAGAATATGTTCTTTCTTAACTTCATCTGATGCTCATCTCATATAAGTCTTGTAAATAGTTAAGAAAGATGCAATAGTTGAGGTTTTGGGATCAAAGACTTGCTTAAAAGTAGGCTTGAAGTGTGCCTTGGGAGCTGGATCACCATTGCTGCTATTGAGTACATTTATGCGCGGGGAGAATTCAGCTTCATATTTGGAGGGAGGTTTCTAGCCCATAGTTGTTGAACACTTTCTTCAAGGGTTGTCAGAGTCTTGGTGGTTCTGGCACCTGTAGTGTAGGCTAAAGTGGTCTGTTGTTCAGTAACATCTAGGCATTTTCCTTGGGTAGTGACAACAGTGGAGAGCTCAGCCAGCCGCAAAGTAAGGGATGGCCTCACTGATAGGCAAGGGGCAAATCTGTTGTTTACCAAATCAATCAGCTCACTCATCTCCTGGACGTCTCTGTCCAAGTCAGTCTGGTCTCGTTTCAAATGTTCCACCTCATTAGCTAGGGCAATCAACTCTCTGGCACAGTGGATTTGAGGAACCCCTGTCAAACCAGGACAACAGCCATCCTCCTTGTTAATCCCAAGTGGGCTAGCAGCAGCCGTCACTACCTCACGTAAAGCAGCAACTTCTTGCTGTAGTTCAGCAGCCTGAGTAGTCAGCGCAAGAACCTGAGGGTCAGGTTGAGGCATTTTAGCAGGCCGTCTTTGGCTACAAGTGGAAGCACGTAACTCTTGGATGGCCTCCTAGATCCTCTGTTCTCTGTCCACCAGATCATCAGCAGGAGGAGAAGGCAGAACATCAGGTTTGGGAGTGGACAGCTCATTCACCTGACTCTGAAATTTGGCTATAGCTGCGGTAGTGGTAACTCTTTCTTGATCAAATTCCGCACTGAGTTCATTTAGACCTTGGGCGGCAAGGTCAGCTACCTGTTGCAATTGCTCAAAGGAGTAGACACTAAATGCATTGAGCTGTTGTACTAGGCGCTCAAAGTTGGAGAGCTAAGCGTTTAGGGTGAGTCTACTTGAGTTTGCCAGGGTTGTTCTAACTGATGAAACTCATGTAGTTGCTCCCTAACATACTCAGGGATGGACTGGCGCATTTGCTTGATGGAATTGACTAAACATGTTTGAGAGGTGACCAAATCATGCTGATTATCAGATACCAGGGAGAACAGGGAATGGATCCACTATTGGTAGGCAGCAAATCGGTCCCAATGATGGGTAACAGCTGCTTGTAGAGACAAGATTTCCTGAACGTGGAGTCCCAACACCATCTGGTGGTGGGCCAAGGCGGGCTGTACAAAGGATGACAGCAGGTGATCAGCGGAGCCAGCTACTGAGAGGAGATGTTGTGGAAACTGAGGGGCCACAATTAACTCATAATATTTGGCATGGCTAAACTGTAGTTGAAGGCAAGGGATGGCCCCGTCCCGAGCTATCCCAAGGGCTACCGCCATGACTTATTCCAAGTCAGGGGTGCCCATAGGGTAAGCAACTAAGCGGGGGCCATTCCCAAGGTTCAATACAGTAGGGACAATAGGCGGGTTGGCAATGTCTTCCTCAATAGGAGGGCTGGTAATTTCAGGCGAGGTCAACTCCCAAATAGGCGGAGGCAAGGGACCTGCAAACGTAGATGCAAAAGGGATAACCAAGGGGCTTACAGCCCCTGTAGTGAGCACCATTTTTGTTGTGTTCTGAGGCGCGGCACAGACACACAACGGGGAACCCTAACCTTAGGATTGGATTTGTACTAAGTCTTGGTTAGATGGCAGGAAAGGCAATTGTATTTACCTTGCAGCCCTGGATGAATAGTCTCTACTAGGTGTGGCTAGAGAGAGGCGCAGAAATACAGAAGACACAAAGACAAAAATGTGAATAGAACTTAATTTTATTAGTGAATATGGAAATGGAATATATAGTGGTTGAGAATACCACAAAACACTACCAGGACAGTAGGATCACTTGTCACAAACATGAGTGGGACAAGTGAGTTGCACAGAGTCAGAAAACCAAACAATCATATTTACTGAAGCAGAAGCAAGTTCATTTTGAGAGGCAAAAGCAAAAGAAAGAGATTTGTCTTTGAAATGGCCCACCAAAGGTGAAATTGAAACATGGTGAATGCCGTTATTCACAACAGAGTTGGTAGAGAACTCAGACCCGTAAGCAGTAAAGTGGGCCTGTGTGTAAGCTAAAGTGTTAAAAATACTAGGGGGTGATGAACTATGGGCTAAGGTATTGAGAACTACTGTTTGGTTGGTGTAACTAGTGGGGGTATGATCCTCCTTATTACAAAAAACCTTATCATATAACCAACCAAGTAAGAAGACTACTAGAGATAACAAAGTTACAATAATAATAAAGAGAAAAAAAATAAAAAGATAATAGAAGAGATGAAAAAAGTGTAGCTTGGGTCAGTCCCATGAGAAGCAAAAATAATGTAAGGTCTTGCCCATAATGGTGCAAGGTTATAAACTAAAGCGTGCAAAGCGTTGGGATTCAAATTTAGAAGATATAAGAATGTAGGTACTTTCTGTAAGATGATCTTACTAAAACCCACTAAAAACCTATATTGCATGACAAATGGAGTAATAGAGTTTAAAACCCTAAGCAAAGAGAATAGAATAAAGTGTTCAATAGTGAACAATTTGTAACTAAAGGGATATCAATATTAGGATATTCTCCATCTGCAAATTGATACATATAACTATTGAAAGATTCATTAAGGGAAAAATGAATACAACAAGCCTAAGGCTTGTTGTTTTACAAGTTCCATTTGAATTAAGGAAAAAGCTAAACTAAGAAAATGAATTTAAAGAAAAAAAATTCTAAAAATGACAAAATTGAAGTTTAAAAAATTGTAAAATTGAAGGGGAATAAATCACTTAGAATTTTGGCTTAAAGCCTACTCTTCAAAAGCTCCTTTATTTATAGTAAAAAGCTTTTTCATTTGAGAATGTGATGGTCAAGGAGAAGCAGCCAAGAACAGGAGCAAGCTGGAGAAAGTTGGAAAGGAACCTGGAGCAGAAGGGGAAAACAGAAGCCCAGGAGAGACTGCGGATCAGCCTGTAAGCTGGGGAAGCGGCAACAATGCAAGCAGGAGTTTTGAAGGTAATATAGATGAAATTATTCTAACTTAAAGTAGAAATATATGTAGATTAAGAATCAGCGGTCAAAGCAACAACAAAAACAACAATTTGAATGCAAATAACGTAAAACAAAGATAAGAGTACTTTAAAATACTAAATTATTAACAATTTGACCTAACTTTCAATTACTAATAAATAACCCAAAAGATAAGTAAAAAAGAAAAATAACTTAATTATCTCAAGAAGCCTGCCCTTTGGGGCAGGGCAAGGCATGACATGAGGTGAGCATCTCATGGATAGCTCAGAAAACAGTCTCCTTACTGTATGCCAAACAGCTGGCTCAACCAGGCGTGGAAGTTACCCACAAGGAGGACAGCACTGAAAAATTGACCAAGCTGCTACCTTCTGTAAATTTCTCAGCCCCTCTGAAGTCCCTCAAGGAAGCAAGCCCAGCTGTAGGAGCTGCCATGGCTACCTTCCTAGAGAAGTTCAAGGACTAAGCGTGCATCAGGTCTCTAAAATTGTGGAGATCAGAGAAGACTGCCAGGATTGTACTTATATCAACCTGGTAGTAAACAAAACCCATGTCCAAGCCATACTGAATACAGCAACTGTGGTAAGTTTGACTCTCTGGTGCTTGATTCCCTGGTAGTTGACACTATAGTAAAGTGAGAATTCAGCTTTTTCCCTGATTGACAACTGGAAATTAACACTTTTTAATTAACAGATCTTGATGTACTGAAAAATTTAATATAAAAATTAAGCTATACATCTAAGGTATACTAAAGTGACCCCAGAGAGCTCAAAAATGCAATAAAAAGTGTACCTTAAATAACGAGAATAAGGATAAATGAGAATTTATTTCTCATTTTACTATGTAATATACACTCTTCATTATAAAAATATTTTTGATTACCATAAAAAATTAAAGTTCCAATGAGACAAAAATAAATAAAAACACAACAATAAAAGTTATGCAAAATATTAAGAAATATTAATTTTATTTGATATAGTTCATATAAGTATAAATGTGAATATCTTTTGTTTTATTAGGAAATTAACAAAAATTAAGATATTTCATTCACTTTCAACTATAAATTTTCATTTCAAACTTACCATGTATACATAAAATGATTAGTGCTATCTAATTAAAACAAAAAATAGAAAACTAAAGTAAAAACTAATTGATCAAAACTAAAAAGTAAAAATTAAAGCTAAAAAGTTAAAAGTAAAAATCATATAAGCAAGCAAGTTTATTATTCACCCTTCTTCCCCTTCTTCATTTTAGCCCCTTCCAGGAGGGCAGTTGCAATGAGCTCAAGCTGCTGCTTGATCTCTTAGGCATTGTATTTATGCTTGGCTGCATTTTTAAAGGCCTTGGTGAATAGGGTGGAGCGGGTTGTGGGCTTGGTGGGGGCGCAGTTTGCCAAGTCACGCAGCTTGGAGATGGTTTTCTCCTGCTTGTGCTGCAGGAGGGAGAAAAACTTATTGAATTTTGGGTAGAGACCAAAGTTTGCCTTGAGCTTTTTGTGATAAGCCTCTAGCGCTGAGGTGGTCTTGAGCTCCCTGTTGATGGCTGCCTGGTAAACGCTTCAACTGTCTTTGGTGCAGGCCTTGCCTCTGTGTGACAACCTTCCCAATCCACTGGGGCTCAAAGTACTCAAGGAAAGGCTTGAAATCCAAGTGCTTTACTATGTAAGAATCCTTTGAGAGAACCTTGAACCCCTGCACAGTGTTCTCTGGCTTTAAAAAACCAAGGCACTAAATTTTGCAAGCACAAATTTGCAGGTGTCTAAAGTGTCCCTCCGGCTCAACCTACTTAGCTTGACATGGGCCTTCACATTCCGAGCAACTGCTTGGCAGTAGTGGAGGTGGAACTTCTACACCTCCCTGCTGAACAGCTGCTCAAATTTATTGAACTGAGCAGGCTCAAAGTCCATGATGAAAATGTGAGGCCCCAGAGCTCTCAGCCTTACCTTTTCCTCAAAGTCCAGGGTGGCCTGATCCTTGTTAGCGGTAGGAGGGTTGTTGTGGGTGTAGGGGGGTCTTCTTGGCATTGTTGTTATCAGGAAAGAGGGAAAGTTCTTGGAGGAGGATGGTAAAAGAATGTGTTTAGATGGCCTTGATGGCCCCAGGAAGAAGAAAGAACACAAGTGGAATCACCTGGATGTCAATCTGGGCATAGATCATCCAGAGCTGCTTGAACATCCGGGGGTAAGTGGCAAAGGTACCATCAACTATTCAGGTTGAAGCCCTTTTTAACTCCAGCATGCTCTGCTGAGTGGCATAGCAGATAATGCAATCATTGCTGCTGGACCCATTGTCATGGAGGAGGAAGCGCTCCCCACTTGAAAGCTGCTTGAGCTCATTAGTGAGTGTAAGCTCCAAGAGGACGTCCAAGGCCTTGGGGGGAGGGGGATTGGCGGCAATACATTTATAACTTATGAACTTAACCAAATGTTCCTGGGACGCTATCAACTTAAGATTGTTAGGTTTGAGATGTTGCAGGGCCTTTATAGCCAGATCAGATGCCCGGAGGTGAGAGGATGTTGGGATCACCTGGACAAGGTACCATTTTAACATCCAGATTATAAGATGATTGGGGGGCTCACAAGAGTGCACCCCCATCTTGGCAGTTACTTGCTCCCAGCCCTCAGTGTTCAACCAGGCCCTGCAAGTCTTATCCTCACATACAAAGTGCTTGCTCTTGGTTTGGCGCTTTTGATTATTACAATTAAGAATGTAGTTATCAGCAACGTAGCCAGGGCCTGTCACAGATGTTCCATAATGCTGGGTATTGTCTGTCCAAGTAAGAAGGCACAGAAGGCCGGGAAACCTGTATCAAAATTGACCAAGTTAACAGATTTAAACCAAATAGTTGATCAAAAATGGGTCATGGCTGCTCCAGTATGCCAGCTGAAACCAGCTCCCCCTTGTAAACTGATGTTGATAAATTAACATAATATGAGGGTCACACAATATAAGCTCATTAATCAGCATGGTTGTCAGAAACTGGTCACACAAGGGTTCTTTGCAACCTGGACTAGATACTTACTTGAAGATGCCAAAGAAATAGGAGATCAAGACTCAGGTGGTATTGCTTAGTCAATTTTTCTGATATATATTGAATAATTTTCCCTGTTTCAACTCTAAGAGTTGAGTCCTTCTAAATTTACTCAATAAAAATCAATTATCCCAAGTTCTAATTTAAATTTTAAAAATGCATCCTGTGCTTGGGTTGTTGCGGTATATCCCGTACAATCTGATTCTGAACAGAATCATTTCAGGAAGATGGGGCCCAGCATCTGGAACTTTGTCGTTGGCGCTGCAAAATGTTAATTTCATGCCAGCCAATTTTGTAGCTCCTCCCCCCATTCTGGAAAATGATAATTGTGTCACTTCTCAATGTCTATAATTCTAAGCTGAAGATGCATTGATGCTTTCCCAGGTCATTTATCTTGGTTTACTCTGGTTAGGATTGATTGTTCTACTTAATCCTGGAGTTTCAATTGGAAATTTCACAAAAAAATACTTGAAGCCGCGTTGGTGGTTAATCATCAATTCTATGTGGATTTGGGTGGTAATTCCCATCATTTATAAATGGCTTTATATTATCCAGTGATTTCTGTCACAGGGCCGCCTTTTACAGACATAATTGGGAAGTACCAGGGGAAGCGCTTGGGGACTTTGAACTCTCTGTCCACATTGCAGGTATTGTGGATGGCCAGTAGATCCCAAGCCACATGACCAGAAGCTTTGACCTTCTTAAAGTATTCCTCAGGCTCATCCTGGGGGTCAGATGAGAGAGGGGGAAGAGCCATCAGGGGGAGGAGGGGAAGGATTCTTCAAGGCCTGCTTGAAAGCCTCTTTTTCTTACCAGAAGAAGAGGTGGGCTCCTTGGCAGCCTTTGACTTCTTAGTATGTTGCTTCTTGGTGGACTTGGAGTTGGCTTCTGAGTGGTAAAAGGAGTATTTGGTAAGATCACCATCAGATTTATTGGGGGAGGAATTTTTTGGGGAAGGTGAAGGGGATGCGGAAGATGAGGGTGAAGGGGGGAGGAGTAGGAGGAGATGGAGTGGGAGGAGATGGGGTGAGAGACTTTGCCTTTGCAGGCGTTTTGGCATTCTTGGGAGTAGAGGCAGTTTCTTTTGAGCCTTTGGAGGCTTGGCACTTGGGCTGTTGGCTGTTCTTGTTTGATCTTGTCTAAAGAAAGGTTTAGTTTTGTAAATAAAACAGTGTGAAAGATATGAAACACAGAGGTAAAGCAAAGTAAAAGTTAAATGAAAAGTATGCAAATAAAGTTTTATTTATCAAAAAAAAACATAACAAAGTAAATAAAAACAAAATAGAAACTCAAAATATAGATATAAAGGTTAAAACATAGAAAATGAGTGAATTTATGATGTAGTGTAAGGGCCACAAATTATAAAAATTTGAGCCTGGGAGTCAAACCCGCGACCTTTGCTGAAAAGCAAAAACAAGGGCAACCGCGCAAACCCGCTGGGGGACTCAAACCTCCCACAAACCACCAGGGTGGGTGTAAACCGTCTCTTAAACGAGAGATTGGTTTTAATTGGCTTTCATTAACAAAAGCCAATGATATTACCAGGACCAGTTCACAAACTGGCCCAGGGGGGCTAGTGGCCCCCAACGGTAGCAGAGCCACCAGCTCCTATACCATAAATGAGCTGGGTGGCTCCCAACCAACAATGAATGATTTTTGCTGGGTTTTTCAGTAGACCCAGTATCAACTGGGTCTGTTGAATAACTTGGCAAGTAAATCAGTCCCAGTTTCATCCAGTTCCCCTGAAAATAAGGCTCCTGTCCTCATCCAACCTTCCAGTTTGAAAATTAATACCACTTCACTCACTGATGTCATGAAGCATCATCTGCAGGAAGATGTTTCGGTTTCCTCTTCCAATCAAATAAATCCTGCCAGAGAAGATTCCCAAGCCATTAAAAACCCTAGAATGCCTGCAGCTTCAAGCTGTTTCATTGGGTCAGGAATAGAAGAAAAGCCAATCAGTCAGGAATATCCATCAGCAAATGATAATCCCTCTTCCCAGAAGCAAGTCCAAACTGCCAAGCATTTCCAGTCTCTAATGATTAAGCCAGATATAATTAGTCACCAATTAGCTCCCAGCAATTCAACCAATCTCAAGATGAAACCAGTTGAGCCAAACCTAGACCCCAGAACTCCCCCAGCCATGATTCAATCAACCAATACAATGGCCAAAGCTCAGAGAACTTCCCTTCACTAACCCAGTCTAAGATTCTTGGGGCCATATCCCCTGTTCTCAAGAATTCTACCTTCATCCCCAAAGTACCTGTGACCAAAAGTTGGGCTACTAGAGCACTCCAAGGAGCTGCCAGTAGTTGCTTCCAAGGAATACTAGATTAGTGGTATAAAACCCACTTCCCTACAATCAAGACAGACACAGACAACGTTTAATAAAGTATATGGTCTGTGGGGTTCCTGGTCACCAGTCCTCATAGTGTGTCCTGGGTTGTAGCCAGGGACCGGCTTGGAGGAGTTGTCATTATCCAACAGGGGTGAAGGGTTGGTGAGAAGCTTATACTTGGCTTGCATAAGGGCAAACTCATCCAGTACCTTTCCAATCACCAAGCAAGCGTCTCCACTGTATACCTGGACTTCAGCAGGCGCCAGCCCGCCTGTAGGCCGATACCAATCCTGGAGTAGTCTTGCAAACTCTTTTCCAATGAACTCTCTTCCTCTATTTGAAATCTCCAAATGCCTGGTCACCTTCTCCCACTCCTCCTGGGCAGATTTACTAGAGGCAAACTTACTGCACCCTAGGCAGTATAATTCCTCATCCCCTGGGCTAGGATAAAAAATATGGGGCAATTGACTCATGAGACTTATATACTCTTTTCACACGGGAAAATCAGATAGGGGTTGTAATAGGCTCTTTATTCTCTGTCAGAAGGAAGATCCCCTTAGAGACCTTCTGAGATATTGCCTTTGGGTAGGGAATAAGAAAGGGTTGGTGCCAAAACTTGGAGTCCTTTAAAAATATCTTGGACTCCTTGTACCTGGTCTTTGACTCCTGCTCCTTGATCTTGGGCTCCTTTGCTTTGGTCTTGGGCTTTGGCACTTTGATTGTGGGCTCTGTTGTCTTAATCTTAAGCTCTTGTGGTCTGACTTGGCTCTGGCTTCCTATCCTTGGTCTCCTGCTCCTTCTGTAGCTTCTGTGGCTTTTGTAATCCACTTGATCCAGTCCCTGAAGAGTCTCAGATAGCTCTCCCTTTTATAGCCCCTTGTTTCAGACCAAAAACCTCTCTTAGAACTCTGGTTCTTCAAAGCTTAAACTATCCTGTTTTTCTTCTTCTATAATAATTTAAACTTTCAAACTTACTTCAGCCAATGAAAGCCCTGAATTTTCCGCTTCTGCTCCTCATTTTTTAGGCTTTAACTCTCAAGTTAAAGCCCTTAAAAACCTGATTAAGTAGGTTCTGGGTCACAGCCAATCAAACGCCTTGCTTCAAAAGTTTTGCCAAAACAGTTTATCCAGATGACTCATTCCTGACCCTGGTTTGAACTCCAAGCTGTCCTGCTCTGGGTAAACCACTGCTCCGTGTTTCAAACAGTTTTGCTGTAATTCCCATCACGTTTCCCCAGCAAATCTCAAGCGCTTCCACATATGTTTTACTTAGGCAATTTTTGATCCTTTGATTTTTCAACGTTTCTCCGCGTTTCTGTGTGTTTCTGTCAATGTTTTGCATCCTCAAACCTTCCTGTTGCTTGTCCTTTTGCTCCCCTAGTTGTTCTTGGCAAAATTTGCTCTTTTGCTCTCACAGTTTCTCCGTTCTGCTTCCAGCTTCTTTCTGGTCCTTTTTCTCTTTCATCTTTTTTCCTAAAATAACATATAGTTCTAATAAACTATAGGTTATTTTTTCTCCTCTTTCTTTTTTTATATGATTTTTAATCATTTTTTAATCATAATCAGGCAGTATTTAATCATTCTTTAACTGCTTCTTTATATCCAATTTTCTTCTCAAAAGTCACTAAACCAGCTCTTCCAGCCTCTGTATTCAGTCCAGATAGGTCATCCTCTCAACTCTTCAGTTCTTCAGCACCAACTTCTGGTCCTTTGGCAATCCTATCCCATGATCTGCTAGTCCTTCATCCTGTCTTCTTGTCCTTTGCTTATCCTTAACCAGTTCCACACTAGGAACTTCATTTGTTCCCTTAACACACTGAACCATATTGGTCCATTCCATTCAATATGAATTAACAGTTCATCAACTAGCCTTCACTGTGACCAAACAGTCCCTCTTGCTAGTTTTCTCTGCTGATTCCGTGAACCACCTTGGTTCTTTATCTCAGCCCCCATTACCAAAACTTGTAGACCCAGTCATGAGTCTACATTGAACTGGCATTTGACTGGGCCCTCACAAGTGGCAATCCACTTAGGCCATTCAACCATAAATCTATGTCTATGTGTTGTCTTTACTCACCTAGGTGATGAAATCTGGGCTTTCAGTTGCAGAGTAATCAGATCTACTTCCCAGAGGCCTAATCACACCAAGTTCTGCAGCTTGCTTCCCCAAGCAAGCCACCTTGGTGACACCTCTGAGCATGCCTATACCCTCCAATACTCACTTTTGGTTTCCCCAAAGCTCCCATAGGGGCATAAATGGGGACACCCTGCCAGTCCGTTAGGCAGGGTGCTTGCTCACAGACCTCCTGCAAGTGTATTAGGGTATGTTGAGCCCTCAGAGCTCTTCCCCTCCCTGGCAGCCCACGTTACCCGCCAGGGGTCCAAACTTACTCTCCCCCCCAGACAGACAAAGTTCCCTGCTTGCTATTTCATTCTCCACCCTCCTGCAGCCATGATTCCCTGCTAGGTGGAGGCAACAACTGCCTCTGATAGTCCTTTGTTACCTACCAGCCAGGCCTTACTTACCCTAGTAGACCATGTTACCTACTAGAGTTACCTCACTTCTCCTAGTAGACCAAGTTATCTACTAGGCTTACCTCACTTACCCCTAGCAGCTCTATGTTACCTACTAGTTTACAACGTTGCTATCTGATCACACATTGTCATTATTTAGCATATTGTCTTTATTTGAAGCCAAATTCACCCTTGCCTGCAAACCGCACACATGTGGATCACCACATGGTCCAAAGAGTAGTATTTGCCTTCCTTCCCCATATTCTTTTATCACCTTGGACAATCCCTTATCAACCAGCTCAGTCACCAGCACTTCCATTAATAGAAACCATAAAACCTATTACCATGGACTACCAGCCAGGGCCCAGCCCTGGACAGACCAGCAACTACATCCCTCCCACTCCTCCTCTAATCCCTCAACCCTCTGCTGAGGTTATCCCTTATGACTACAGCAGATATGGGATGGTCATTCTGACCATTCTTAGTCTTGATGAGGTTGTAGTACCTCACCTTGGTGCCTATCATCCACTTGCAGCAGGTATGCTGTATTTGTCTTGCACCTTGCCCTTCCTGTATTGGGTTTTGGTGTTGCAATATCCTGAAGGGTGGACTCCTCCCATATTGCCTTGGTATGATACTACACCTGGCCATGACATGAAGCATCAAAGATGTTAGGTTCAGCATAACATCTCAGTGC